>BJBW01006663.1:0-39072 GCA_004320125.1 Scolopax mira
CCCCATCCCTGGAGGGGTTCAAGGCCAGGCTGGATGGGGCTTGGAGCAACCTGGTCTGGTGGGAGGTGTCCCTGCCCAGGGCAGGGGGTTGGAACTGGATGATCTTTAAGGTCCCTTCTAACTCTAACCATTATTCTATGATGTTATGATCAAAGCTATCGTCAGCACAGCTTATACCCTTCCTGGAGGTGTTCCTGCCTGTCTCTGGCAACCCTCCCTGTGGTTGGCAGTGGCCAGTGGAGTTCTGCCCCATGGAGTGGTGCAGATGTGTCCGTGTCTCGGGGAACGAAGCTCATGGGCAGGGCAGAAGTGGCAGGCAGTCCTCCACCAGCCCCCTGAGTCCTGCATCTGCCCTGGGGGGTCTTGTCCAACATGGACACAGCCAGGCATATCATGCCTTCTTGGGTAACTAAAACCACAACTGCCAAAACCAGGGTTGGTTTTTTTCCTTTTCTTTTTCTTTTTTCTCTGTGTTAACAGTAGCTAAATGAATGGACTCAAGTGTCTCATACTGCCATTTGTCGGCGGCCATACAGATCTTGTAGGGTATCATTTGTCTCTCAAGCACCATCCTTTCTCTGTCTCCTGGCCAGCATGGGCACAGTTTCTGCTCTCTCCTTGCACCTACCAGCTCAGTTTTTCAACGTGGGGCTCCCTTGGCTGGGGCAGCCCCACCATGCTCCCTGGGCCCTCCTCCCGTGCCAGACAGGGCAGTGTGAGCCCGACCTGTGTGGTTTAGGTCACAACAACCCCAGGCAGTGCTACAGGCTGGGGGCAGAGTGGCTGGAGCTGCCGTGGGTGAGAAGCACGTACTCTACAGGCTCCTCGGTGGCTGGTGACCTCTGGCAGAGAGTATGTCTGACGGTGATGACAACTGCTTCAGCTGCACCCAGTCCAAAAATAATTGTGATAATTTTTTTTTTCCTATGGAGCAGTGTCGAGGAAGAACTTAGTTGCTGTTGCTGCTCCGGTGTGACTACTATAAGCAAGCTTCTAGAAGAAGGAGAAATGCAGTCAGATATTTGGACTTTTTTGAAAATTTAGTAAACTGGCTTAGAAATTCCAGGTTTGGCTTATTCTTTGCTCCCTCCAAAGCCAAATGCTATCAACATATACCGAATGTAGAAGTCCAGTATTATAGTTATTTGGCTCTTTTCCTTACATTACAGATCTATTGCAGTTACTAAAGATTTTACTGCTTGTGGATGACTTTGTAAATAGAAAATTCTTAATTTACGGATGATTCAAGACAAGAAGAGTTTTTAAAGTCCTCATGTGGTCCAGTGGTTTATGAATGCTTCAGAAATGCCTTCAAAGCACATACTGGATACGAATGCCAATCTATAATCTCTTTCAGCTGATGTGAAAACATCATTTGTGAAAACATGTGAAAATGACAGCATTTTCATATATTGTTATAAAAGTTGCCTTCAAAAAGGAGCCCCAGTTAGAGAACTTTATTAAAATAATCTACAGGATCTATGTAGACCACTGATTCACAATGGCATTATGTTGTTGCATTAGACACGTAAAGTATACTTGAAAATCAGAAAATGTTGGTGCTAAAGTTAAAGGTAAAAGCCAACAACACAAAAGTGTTAACAGGAAAGTTGGGACATTGATTAAAAAAATTGTCTGGCGATAGTCACTTGATGTGCTAACATGAACTTTAACAGCATTTGCAATTCTAGCCTAATGAAGATTTTGCTAGGTAATGCTAATAGGCATTGAGCCAATAACTTCATTTATCTAAGTGGAACGCTGCAATTATCCAATGTAAGTTACACTCTTGTAACTTCAAATAAAGAATCTGTGGGAAAAACCCAAGGCTGGAGTGCTGCTGTACCCCAGTGACCACCGGCTGCTAAGCCAGCTACTTACAGATGTTTTGCATTTCCCTGGAGCCTGGAGCATATAGTGGTGGAAGCGATGGGATTAGGTGGGGCATCGGGATGTCCTCTCTCTGATTTTGCATACGAGGTGTCCTGCACCTGAGGGTCGAACCTATAGAGAAGGGGCATGGCCTGGATGACACACGCTAGCGCCTCTGCAGCTTGTAGTGGATACCTCTGGAAAAATAAAGCTGGAGCTAGATACTCGTTTTGCAAACATCTGTGTGGTGAATACGTTATGGGCTTCACAGCTGCTTGGGAGGCTGCTACCAGCTGTGAGCTCTCACTTGTGCAGTCCTGCCTGGAGAAGCCAATGTGCGAGCGCACCCCCCAGTGCTGACTCAGCAAGGTCAGCTCAAACTGTCTTCATCAGCAGATTAAACTAATCTGTCTAATTCTGTGCTGAGACAAATGAGAACCCCTCATAGATTCCCTGCCACTGGGTCGGCTGTGGGACTGGTCGCCACCAGAAGAATAATGGCAGCAAGCAGCTAGGAACCATTAATGTCGTGTGTCCCTGACGTTGATAAACTGAGCATGAACCCACAGCCTAAGAAATCTCTGTATGACAGCCAGTCTGTCGTGGTGACTCTCAGGTCTCTGAGTATACACAGTTTAATGTTGGATTATGTTGTCTGCCTCCTCTGCCTGCCCCTTTGCAACCCTCCTGCCCCCCATATCAGGAGAGTTGTCAGGGTCAGAAAGAGATTCAAAGCCTCCTCCCCGCTTTCCTGCTGACAAATCTATAGATGAAGATGAATGCAAATACATATTCTTCACCAACTCTTCTTCACTCATGCGGGGACTAGACATCATGGAAGTGAAAAAACAACCTCCATTACTATTACTGGTGAACAAAATTTATGGATAAGGATCAGATCACATCTTATTAATTCTGAATGATCCAAGGACCTGTATGAATGTTCTATCAAACGCTCACACTTTTTAACACACAATTTTGCATATTCAAGAAGACTTTAATTAACTGTTTTCGTCCAGCCTACAAGACAGTCACAGTCTAGCGATAATTCACACATAGGACTAGCTGAATACATGTAAACAGTCTATTTGAATTTAAAGGCAGTATTTAGTTTCTGTGCCCAATCCTTTCCAAAGTGATGCTGATACTTGTTTTCATTATAAAAATTATATTCTAGTATGAACTATGAATCAACTACTACTTTGGAGATCAAATCCTAGGAATGATGATAAACTTTAATTATGACAGAATACAGTGAGAGAAAGACTGTTTCTTTCAGGTGTCACAGAACACCTGAGAATCAATACTAATTTAGAATTGAGGAGAGAAAGGTGGTAGAAAATAACCCTTGTAAAGACTGACCATAAGTTGATGTAATTTAAATTAGATGGCAGGATAAGTGAAGGTTCAAAGGTTCAGTTCAGAAAGACAAACTCTAATAAATGTAGTTTTTGAAATGAGTTGGGCTGAGAAACTATGGTTTTAAATACAGAAGATATATAGACTTTAATCCATGTTTCAAAATCTATTAAGATTTTGTATCTCAGTAAAAGGGGAAACATCTGCCAGAAAAAGGTCCCCAAACTGGACTGCCTGTACAGTAGAAATAAGCACAAAGCCTAAAAGGAAAGAGAGAGAGGCATGAACAGCAACAAAAAGTATGTCTTAAAGGTCAGGAGTTGTATTGAATAAGCAAGAATCACCAGTAGTAAAGTTACAGTATGCTTTGCAAAAAATATTAAAATAAGTGTTTACTTGGTTTTTTTTTAACCCAGTCTTATAAATAAGAGGAGACTAAGGAAAGACAAAGCACCGTTACTCTACACTAGGGTGGGACAGAGATGAAAAATAGTGCAAAGCCCCAAAAAGAGGATAAAAATAAAATTGTCTTTTGCTATTAGCATAGTAATATTTTATCTGGAAAGCCAAGTTAGGTCAGCTAATAGGAACAAAGATATGGAAATGAAAGTGGAGATTATCACATGGAAGGTAAGAAGACTCCAATAGTTTAACCTGTTCAGGTCTTGGGGTACCAGATAACTCCCACTCCAGTACTCTGAAGAAATGGTATCTGATTTCTTACATGTTGTGGCAGAAACAGCTGCCAAGTCATAACAGGACTGTGTGAAAAGAGACCAACTATATATATATATCCACATACCCACAAATGTATACACGTCTTTTTACATACATATTTGCAAAATATATATATATTTAAGACAAGGAAAAAGAGTATCTGGACAATTATAACCCTAGTTGTCTAGCATCAGTTGTGTGTTAAAGCCAAGTTTGTACAATACAGTAAAGATGCAGGATAAATAGAAAATGAGACAGAATGGAACTTGAATTTACAAAAAATAGATGATGCCAGACTAGACTAATAGCATTCTTTCATAAAATAGCTGGTCTTCCAAACAAAGGAAAAATGGTATATCCAACCTATCTGGACTGATACGTAGTACTGCAGTAAGATGTTAATGCTTCATTAAAATTTTTAAGTCATTTCTTCAACATGAAAAAAGAAGATAAACGAGAATACAGTAGAGCAACACAATGGAGTAAAGAATCTACTGCAGTAGATTAAAACAACTGAGTAAGAAATTTACCACAGCAGAGACACAAAGGAGCTTCCCCTACAAGTGCAGGATTGATTTGATTATATAATTTTGGTATAAAATGTTGCAATGAAACTTGTTGAAGAAAAAAAAAAGGCAAAAAGGCATACATATCTTACAGAACTTGAGGTGTTATTTAGTGGGGATGGAATAAAGCTGAGCACTAAAAAATGCATGATCATTCAGGGTGTTCTAACTGTCCCCTGGAAATGACTGTGGATGACAAGCCACCTTGTATGAGGTGTTTATGGAAAAGCCAAATCTGGCCTTAATATGTAGCGAGGGAGGAATTTGCCATAGGAACAACGAAGGATTGATGCCCCTGCAGAAGCCCTGGGGAACCCGCCTGGAGCACCTTGCACTCTCCTGGTAAAATTCTGGTCTCTTCTCTTCAAGGAAGACTTAACTCAAACTGGAGGATGTGAAAAGGCAAACTGATACTCAACCTGAAAAGAGCAAAAGACAATTGCCCGTGTCCCTTAGAGAAATGAAAGCCAGGAAGAAAGATATTTCTTATCACTCCATCACATGAGGAAGCCTACTGTCAGGGAGAAAAAGAAACGTCTTAAACCAATACACTACGTTAGCACACAGGCAGGTGTTACAAACTGACCATGAGAACTGCTTCAAAAGAACACAAGGACAAAGAAATGTAAGCACAGGGAAGCTTGTAAATATTAATAAGCAGAGGCACCTGAAATTGATGTTTTGTCGAACAGTTGAGTCTGGACTGGCTGGAGGACCATGGTGTAGGGAAGCATGCAGTGGCTTTTCAAAGGATGCCCTACGGTACTAACATCTTTTGAAAAAAAAGGTTTGATATCTTTCCTGTCTGACAGTCTTTGCTTTGAGGAAGCTCTTTTTTTTTTTTTTCCTCTTTTGGCCAAAGTAATTTGTCCACCATTTCCGGTTATATGAAAGAAATAAGTGATAATGTAAAATCTACCACTTCATTAGGAAAAAAAAAGTTAGACCTAGGTGTGATTCAGCAAATAAGACCTGGATGGAGAAATTTGTGCATTTTTTGCTTGTTTTCATTTAAGATGTAAATATTTTAAGTAGGTGGTTTTGATTTATTTACATTTTTTAATTAAAAGAAAATTACAGATAAAAGATGCTATAGCAATCATCTTCCTACAAAAGCAAAATACGGCAATGTAATTAAAAGGACTCCTCAAATTATAATTAGATTTGAAATTTAATTATGACTAGAATACTTCATCCCTATATACAACTGATGCCTTATTGATACATAACCTTTATTGTAATTTTATTACATTTCTGCTGAGATCTTAATCTATGGAGTAAATAAGATCATCAGATTTCTGTGGCAGCTTAGATTTAAGTAAAGAAAGCAACACAATATATTCTTCTCTGTATTATAGTGTAATTCTTCCTTTTCATATTTCTGTTGAATCAAATGCCTTGTTCTTCACTTGGGCTCAGGTCCTCCAGACAAAGAGAAGGGGCCCCTCGTGTTCGATAACTGCAATACTTTGCCTTCAGCTATAAACTGTAAGAAATAGGAACAAATACCAGCTGAGATGAGACTGGTTGAGTTCCTTTTCCACCTAAGCTCTTACCATTTGGTTTGCTGCTGCCTCCTGTGGCTAAATCTCGTTGTGGCAATGTGTCTGCATCTGCTCCACACACATTATTCGTGCTTAAATTCTTTCAAATACACAGACACTTTCTGTAATTATCTCCTCATATAAGATTTTCTATTCATTGTCAAATGTGTCTTCTGCTGGGAAGAGCAATGCAAGCTGTTGAGTATACAGCTCTCAGGTGGTTTTTGATTGTCTTCAAATTTTAATCAGAATTTAACCCATATTAAAGACTCTTCTGTTAAAATTTAAAGCAGAAACGAGGGCCCTGGCAATCAATCAGGCATCCTGTTTGGACAACTGAAAGCACAGCATGCAGGAATGTTATCTGACTATCTTCTCATAAGGAAGATAGTCAGACCGAGGATCCCTGAATATCAGTAGCTCCAGAAGGAAAAAAAGCTGTTCAGTAGAAGAGATTATAGTGCTAGTGCGTGTCTCTACTTCTTCACTAACAACTTACAATTTGTTTTAACATTCTTTGCCATCAGCTATTGAGTTGACGTTTGGTTTATTTTCATAGAAGAGTATGTTTGTTGTAATAGAAAGTATTGTAAGTGCCTACTAAATAACATTCAGCTGTGAAGTCTGGAGTAAATACAGGTGCATATTCATTAGTAAACCAGTGAAACCAAACCCTGTATGCAAAACATGGACTAAAGCAGGGCTTATAGGCTGAAATTTTTAAGCCTTTCTCCCTCAATTAAATTTAGTACAGATTAATGGTACCCAGAGACAGAAACTATGGCTGACCATCTGGTTAGGTCATGAATTATATCATCTTTGTTGGATGGTACCTTGGAGCTTGTCCTTGTGCAGATGGATACAGGTATGCTGGGTCTGGCAGGTTAGCCATAGTCATGGACACATGGAAGCAGGGTCCTCAGTTTGGATAAGCGTATGGATGGGAGCTGCCTGCAGGGTATAACCCTTACTCATTGGCTTGGGCAAAAATTTGTGCTGTTGTCTCTGTGTTAGTCACTGTCTACATTAAGGTTAGTAAGGAAAGACTTCAGCATGTCAAGTAATAACTTCAATTTATCATCTCTCAGTTTAAAGTTATCCACTAACTTTCTGTTGGTATTCCCAGATGTTAGCGTTTCTTATAAGTGCTACAGACAACAATGACAACTCAGCCAACAGAGGACTTTTTTTGACATTAAATATAGTAGAAATTTGTTAACGTGATTAACAAGTTGATATTGTAAAAATGCAGAAATAATTTCTGACCAACTAACCCATGATTTTACTTGCTATTGTCTGTGGTTTTAGCATTTTCCTCATCAAATATAACACATATGGTAAAATCTAATAATTTGTATTTATTTCTATGTCTCTCATATCAGAGTATCTGAATATGAATATCTCTCATATTCAGATATGGGAAGGGAACTTTTCTGGTCAACATTCAACCCTTTTGACTAACACTATAATGAGTTTCTCTTATAGTACTATTATTTTTCCTACTTAGGCTAAACAGTTAGCAATAGATACCAATTTTACTTTCTTTTTGCCCAATCATATGCATGCAAGGTTGAAATATGGGTAAAATATAGGTGAAATATGTCTGTTCTCAGCAGTAGAACTGGAAGCATTTTAAGTAGCTGGATTATATCTTTGTTATTCATTTATAAACTGGGGAACATAAGACAAAGACCACTGCCTGGCAGGTCTGTGGTAGAGCAGGAAGAAGTTCTATTGACTTCTAGAGACAGCCTGAGTGCTCATGACCAGTGCTCTCTTGGGATATTATTGCAATCTTCTGCTTAGGAACTATGGCAACAACTGCACTGGTAGTGGTAATAGCTCTATTCCAGTATACTTGGGGCAATTACCACTTGGAAAAAAACCCCAGCTACATATATAGTTGTACAAAGAAACTTGTTAAGAAAGTTATTAAGCCTGAGTAGAAAGAAATCACAGGACAGTTGGCTAAAAAGCCATTAGGTCTTGCAGTGAACCCTCTATGGGCCGCTGCGGAATGGTTCCTGGGATTGCACTCTCCACTACTCTACTTTGTCTAGGACCACGCAGTGAGTCTATGCCCTTTGAAAAAATCTTCAGATGTCTAATAAATTTGCCTCACTCTCATGAAAAGTCATCAATCTAAAAGAAAAGTTGTCCTTTCTGTTCCTTCATTTTTTTGTCTCATGGTGGGTGGGCATCAGTATGAGACCCTGGATGACACCTGAGGTTTCCATTCCTTGAGCTCTGCCCATTTGTTTGCTCCATGCTCAAGACCACCATCCCTCTGTGGAAATAACCTACCTTGAATATGAGGGGTGACAGAAGAAGCAGTTGGGCTGTGATTTTAGAGACAGTCTCATTTAAAGACAGGCAAGTTGTGCCTCAGACGGGAATGTCAAAATGTTGGGCCTGAGCTCCTTTCAGGTTACATTTTAGAAGGATTATAAGATTTAACAAACATAAATCCTCACATTGTTCAGGTAAACAGATGTAAAGATGTAATAATTTACTGTTGTTATAAACTGACACAAATTAATTCATTTCAGTTTTAATGTCTATTATACTAGAGTGAAGTAGTTTATCAGGTTTTTAATTTGCTTTAAAATAAATTTGAGTTGTTTTAAATTGTCAGCACGTCATTCAAGTTTAGGTACAGATATAAAAGTCTTTGTATACCTTTTACATGAAGGGTTTTAAGGTTACAAGATGGTTACAGAATGTAGTTCATGGGTATGCATGCTAATCTCTTCACAGTTGGATTAGTTGGTCTGGCCATCTCAAGTTCTCATTAATCTTTTTCTCAAGTAATCCAGAAAGCAGAAGCAATGCAAATGTATTTTGGGTGACCAACGACTATAAATATCAAATAGCAAATAGTAAAAATTAATATGCTCACCAAAAAGACCCCAGAATATAGACTGAAGTGGTTTGGTTTTTTTTTTTTCACAGCCTACTAATCAGACAGGCTCAAACAACAAACGCATTAATGAAAAATCAGTCAGTGGCAATTTGCAAACAGAAGAAAAGGTGACATTCACCAAACATATTATTTGGAATAGGGAATTCTCCCTGCTCCACACAGGGAACATGTTGCTCTGTCCATTCCATTTGAGTGGACTCAAGGGCTGGATCTAAACTGTTAAATAAAACAGGACATGATGCCAAAAGGAAATAGGGTTTCCACGTGCTACCCCAGGAGGCGACCCTCGGTATCAAGCAGGAGATGCTAGGGGACCAAAGCTGCAGCAAAGAGCACGCTAATGGCAGAGCACGTTGTGAGATGGTGTTTTGCACATGCCTTTTCCTTGTTTTATTTCCTAGCAGAGGTGCAGCCTGGGAGACCCCGGAGCAGTTAATTTCTGATTAGCACGCGGTCAATGCGGGAAGAGGAATTTATTCCTTTTCAACCCAAGTGTCACCCAGTTAATCTCACATTCCTTCCATCCCATATGAAAAGCATTTTTTTTGAATAGGGAGAAAGAGTTGATGGTTTAATCTCCTGTTTTGCCTTCTACATTCCTGCTGGATCTGATAACAGCTGTATATTTAGCTTTACCTTGCCTTACAAAAGGCTCATGAAAATGTCATTTCAGTCATCTAAATTGCAGTGGAAAAACTGATTCCACGAAAAAGGTAAAAGGGCCCTCATTGCTCTCAGCCCACCTTCTAGCCAGTGTGCTAGCCATTGGGAATATTACCCTGTGTTTATTTAAATGCCTTCTGAAAGCTCTTCTCAAACCTGTTGCTGGATCTTTATTATAATATCTACTTTCTAATTTGAGACAACCAACCGTTTGAACTGATGCTGTAGTAACCCTGTTGTACTGCCCTAATTACAACCTATTTGTGTTTTCTCTGTTTTCTCCCAATTGCTCAAAAATTAATGAGCGTTCCTTTCAAAGATAATGTATTGACCCTATTTTAGTCATGTTTTTGGCCTGCTACATTGCTCTTTTCAAGGTAACCTTGATATTGTTATAGACATACATTATAATTTTTTATGCTGTAACTATCTGTATTGATTTGACTGTGGCCTTTGATCCAATAAATCACAACATATTGCTATCTAAGTTTCCCTCAATTTGGCTGAGTTTAACTACAGTAGGATGGTTCTCTGGCTACATTAGAGAGCAAACACCAGTCATTTTGTTTAATGGTGTTGAATCTGAGGTGAAAATGTTACATGCGAAGTTACCTCAGGAGCTAATTAGAGGGCTTTTACTTTTGCAGTTTTTATTAATGACCTGTCGACGCTGTATAGTTCATGAAATATTCTGTACATCTACATGCTGATGATGTGACCTTGTACACAGTAAGAGCACAGATAAGGTATCAGACCTTGACTGTTCTACCTCAGAATTTATGGAGTGATTTTTACAATTTAAAGATACAGTTTTGTGCAGAAATAAATTGGCTTACAATCTTAGAAAAACATAGAACTTGTAATTAGAGGGGCTGTCTCTTATACTATAAACAGACCTAGGTGAACTGGTATGAAAAATAATAAGATTTCCCTTGCCTCAGAAAATAAATCAACTGTGGAAAAAGCCAGAGCTACCTTTTCTCTCTCCTCAAAGGAAATATTGATAAAACTGGAAGGTTCTAGATCTCAATGTTTCTAAAGACTGGGGTCCTTGAGATCTAGGAATGTCTCTCAGCCTGCTACAGTGAGGCTGTGCTCAAGAAGTATTGAACACTGAGTACAAGAAGTAGTATTTCTTGTACTACACAAGAAATGTCTAAATGCAAAAGTTATTAAAACTCAGGAGTGCACTACCCAGGCTTATTTATTAGGTTTCAAAATATTTGAATCATGTAACTTTGTATCCAGTTGATACTTGGAATGGGAATTTTAATATGGGAAAAGCAAAAGAAAAAAGCCAGTGCGATACACATAAACCTGTAAAAACAACCCATGTCCTGCTGATTGCAGGTTGGACTGTGCAATAGGAGAGTCTTTGGTGGTTTCTGTACTGAGTCTCCACCATTGTGAGAGGTCCTTTCTTCTCTCACCATTGGAATGGAGCTCAAATCACACCCATGCTCACTGGTTCAGAAAGCGCTGACACAGACTGGCCAAGCTGTAGGCTTTTAGCATGGGTCTAGGTACCAGTGATGAGCAGCATGATAAAGGTAATATTGGTTCAAATGCAGCTCCAAAATATGATGCTGTCACCATAATAGCCCAGATAGTTTCAGTTGGGCAGGACTGGTCTACACTTTAGATCAGAATTTGTTTTATGGCATTTTGGAGATGTTCAGTGAGAATGCAATTTATCTATTTTGACATCAGTGGCTATTTTACTGTTGACTTTAATCTTTCAATCCACTTGCTTAAACATTTAGTCCCAATTTAGATATTCTAGATTATCCTGTTACATCTCCACCTGCAATTGCAGAGGCAGGTGGCTCTCCTGTGTTGTATTCTTCCCCATGCCTTCAATAAGCCAGCAGATCTCACACAGCTGTGGCAACAGTGGGTTGGCCCAATGGCAGCAATCTGTTATGAGAAATGTTAAGAGGACTGAGAAGCCAAAGTTCATATTGAAGTGGGTAAGTGGGAACAGTAAAAGGATTGCTATGCTTTGTAGCTTTCCTGGTCAATGCTTTTCAAGTTGTAACTCCTCTTTCTCTTGTTGTGTAAGTTATATTAGCCAAAAGTCAGCTATGGAGCAGCCCTGAATTGGCCCAGGTATGTTTGCAATTATAGCAACAATTGTGAACCACAATCTAGAAAAGAGCCAAGCATGTCCTTGCAAAGTTGTTTTCAAACAAGTTACATTTTAGGGTGGGTGGGTTGGTTGGTTTGTTTGTTTCTAATGCAGAAATCCATAGTGGCAGCATTGTCAGTATTTGGCTATTCTGTTTGCAGGAATGCCAATGATTTAGCTTGTCTTCTTACAATGTTTGCTTCATCGTTGTTTCTGGACATTAACATTGGAAAAAGATCCTCAATAACAAACCCCAGTCTCTTTCCTTCTTGGCCTAAATTATGCATACTGTGCAAAGAACTACTAACTAATTACACAGGTACACAAGGATCACATATTCTGATCCCTGTGTTTGAGAATGATATGTGGAGCTTCTAAGTTTTCTGAAACTCGGGGGAAGCTGGATCATTTAAGTCTGCTGATACTCTTGTTCATGAGCAAATCATTTAACCACGCCAGGTTGATTCCTCTTTCTTTCTCCCTGTCTTCCTTTTCCCTGCTCCTTCAGTTTTTCAGGGGGTTAACTGCTTGCTTCACTAGGTTGCAGAGAGAATTAATTGTTTTGTCTCTGAGAGTATTTAAATTGAACGTATGCATTTGTTTTTCCTTAGACATTAGAACCTTTGGTTGCATTTTCTGGCTAGACAATTTAGGAGAGTATGTATTTTAATAATACTTTTCAGTTGGACTTGTATTCCAGAGACGCTTTAGCAATTCTGCGAATTGTATTTGATAGCTGCTTGTACAAGCCTGTATTGCTGATGGAGGGAATTCTTTATTTAAAAACCAATATGCCAGCTCATATCTTCTCCAGTTCATCAAGGGATGAATCATTAACTTTCTAATCTCTCCCTGGCCACTTGGATTATGTATAAAAATATACTGCTTTATACCACTGCAGCCCAGAATTCCTACTGCAGGCAATTTTGAGGCTTAAATGGGCAGAGAAGAGAGAGAGAGATACACCATCCAGAATTGCTGGAAAATAGCACTTGTGGAATGAGAGAATGGAAGCCTAACAATTATCTCTTTCTCATTGACAAAAGAGCACATCCTCTAATATTTTCAAACTACTCAGCAGCTCTTGTTGCAACATGTCCTCAACTTCTGCTTGCGTCCTTTCTAGTATCACAAGTGAAAGAATGTACTTTTATTTATTGACTTGATCTTGGCCACACAATCTTGTGTGACTTTAGGACTGCAACTCAGTCCCAAACAATGGGAGCTCCAATACAAAAAGGTTTTTAAAAGTTTTGTTTTTTTAAGGAAACTGTTATCTTGTCACATTGGCATTGACAACTCTTGAGAACTTTAGAGGGTGAAAAACGCTTCTTCACCCTCTGGAAAGGGAAACTTTCCAGAGCTGGTGCTACAAACAAGAAAAAGAAATATGTGGGGGGAGGAAGAAGAGGAGAAAGTAAGTTGAGGAAGTGGTTTAAGTACTAGAGAAGAGGGAGGGGAAAAAAACCTGCAGGAGAGGGAGAGCAGGATGGAAATGTTGAAGTCAAATACGTGGTCAAAGTGACTTTGAGGAGAGAGAGAAACATTCGACCTCTGAACAACGTGATAATGTGTTATCAGCACTTGAGAAGCACACTGCAGCAGGGAGCTGTCAGAAGAGCAGAGACAGATCAACCTACTTCAGGAACAGTGCATCTGGCTGTTCACATAACAACATTGTCTTGATGTGGTGCTATTTCTTGTAGTTGCTCAATCTGTGGTAGTAAATTCTAGAAGCTCTGTGCTGGGCAAAACCTCTACATGCATGTATAAAAAAAGCACGTTTTGCTCCAGACACACTTCAGTGTGTAAAGCTCCAGACACATGATTAAGTTGCAATGGTCTAACAAGTTGCCATGATGACCGGCTGCGAATGTACTCTTAGCTGTCATAATGTAAACTTAAGTTCTTAAACCCGTTTCTCTGAGGTTTAAGCTAGAGCATTTTAACGTGCTTGTGCTGTGGCTTAAAACTATGGAAATAACTACTTTGGCTCAGCTAACACGTGGTACTCATTAAGCTGTGGCAATTTGGTTATGCGTCTGAGCCCAAGACAAGAGACAACACATGGCTGCAGACATAACTGAAGGTATTTCAAGGAAACCAAGGGACAATATAGGTCAGCATGGTAGACGGTGGTCTCAGCACTCTGTGAGTTTAACCATTGACAAGTTTCTCCAGATTTCATGGAGAAGGAATGTTTGCAGAAGAACACCAAAACGATATTTATTTATAACTACGAAAACTTTTTGTTTTGAAGACTGTGAGAACTTGTGGGACAAACCATGAAAGCATTTGTATGAAATTTTAATAGGCCAGACAAGTAAACAACTCATTAATGAAGAAAAGCTGATAGGAAGTGTGAGTGAGATCAGCTATGAGGTTCCTTTAAAATAACAAGTAGTTTTGTATTTGATGTAATAGGGAAAGGATGCCAACAGAAGAAAATGAAAAGAGGGAGTGAAACAGTTAAAAGAAACAGGCTAGAAAATAGTTTTTGCCAGGCATATTCTTAATGGGCATGAGGATGATTGCTTTTGTCAAGGCCAGAGAAAAGAATGTTGCAGTAATCAAGATCTGCTGTGATTAGTGGATGGGAAGAGCTATATATTAGAGCTGTTATGCAGAAAGAATCTACTAGATAGAGACATAGCCTGAAGGGGTGGTTGTAGAGAGAGACTCAGCTCTAGGATGAAACTATCTAATAAAAGTTTAAGTTTACAGGTAAAGTATAGGTTTCTATTTATGCTGGCTGTCCTCACAATGCTAATAAATCTTAGTTTAATATGCAACAGATAGTTTTTCCTGCTCAAACCTGAGTTTTGCCCCTAAGGTTTACCAAAAATAGAATGCACAAAAGTTTATTTCTTTATTTTTCTGCTTGCTTCCTTTGTCTTTTTATAAAACATCTGTTTCTCCTTGCACCATAAATTACAAGGAACTTTTCTTTGTTGCCTCTCTTCTAATCTGGTGATGTGCATAGCAATGCTAACAACCTGAAGCACAACCCCCCCAACCTTGAGCTCAGGGTCACTCTTTGGTAGGTGTAACACCTACAAGAGCTTTGGACTCATGCTTCCAAGGTGCTTCCTGCCATCAAGATGCCATGACACAGGTCTGGCATGATGTTCAGGGCGTGCTCTCTCCGTGCCACATACCAGTTGCTGCATGATAAAATATGTCTTGATTTCAATTACGGTTTCTTGGAGGAAATCATGGCTCACACATCGTGCAGAGACTGAACGCCAGTCCTGCTTCCCTTCTTGTGAAGCTCACCAATGCTCACAAGGACAAGCTGTGCCTCTCAGCTTGTTGTGCTGGTCATGTATGAGCAGAATGTTATTAAACATTGAAGCCTTAACCTTCCCCGACTCCAGGAGCCAGGAACATGCAGAAATCATTCGTAGCAGATTGGTTTGAGCAGGATTGGTTCTAGGCAGTGCTGCTGACAAACTCATCTTAGAATGAAAGATGAGGAATAAAAGCACCAGTGGCAGGAACTCATTTCAGCACAAGTACGGAAGTGTCGTGCAATATTCAACACTCCTGAAACTCTATGAAAATGTGAAAAGAAAATCCTAAAATTACAAAACCACAACGATGTGGAGATTCAGTTCTCTAGAATTTAGTCACTAACAATGGAAACCTAGAACTGCTTATCACACTTGATATGGATTAGTTTATATGAGTCAGACAAACAAGATTTCAGCACATGGGAGTAAAAAACAAACTGTAATAACCACAAAAAAGGTGTAGGACTGCTTATTTATAAACATGGATATAAGAAATGCAATAAAAAGTCTCGGTACAAACTCAGTAGACAGGCTTCAAAACGCAAAAATGGCCTGCTCCAAGTTTTTTCTGAATTATGGCGAGCCCTCAAGACAGCCTAAAACCAATTAACTTTTTTTTTACTCTTTTTATGTTTTAAAAATGACCAAAGAGATCTCTTTGAAAATATATTACCAAAAAAAAAAAATGCTCCTGGAATTAAACCTTTTGTGAGAAGCTTCAGCCTGGAGCAAAATTTAATGGCTGAGCTATAAAGCACTGAAAACTTTCATAAAGGGGTTCATAAAGAAACACCAACTGACCCTGAACCCAAGGAGGTCTAGCAAGCTCCACTATAATAAACACAGGGCCTAGTTAATTTTCACTTAAGGGGTGTATGACATTTGAGTAAGATGTGGTTACTTTATGTTCACTTTCAGCACATATGTCCAATAGATATAAATGACAGAGGGGATACTGCAGTCAAGAGGTCTACTGGAAGTTACGACGAGTCCTAAATGAGGTTATAAACTCTGCTAGCCAGGGACTTTTTTGTGTGCTTGTAAGGTGCCTAGCTGGACAGTGAGAGCCTTTTTATCTATACTTTCTACTTCTATACCTCCCCTAGACATAGAGAGGTGCAATAGAAAAAGCGGGGTGCATATAGAGCTCCTATCAAGAGTAGTTATATTAAAATGTAAGAACTACTGTTACAGCTGCTTTCTCTGTCTTTATGTTCATCCCGTGGGAACTGCCAAAATCTAGACCATGCTATATCCTTACCTGATTAATTGATTTAAGTTAAATGTAATGTTTAAAAAGAAATTTCTGTAATTTGGATTAAAAAGAAGTAGCTGTTCACTCGCTCACTCTGTCTAGAAATACATGTGTTCTCTTTATGGAAATACTCTATTTGTGTGTTTCTCTATGTTTAATACAGGCATAAACATAGGCAATGAGTGAGGCATGAATATGAGGCAGAGGAATCCTTCATTGCTTGTAATCACTCAGACATCATCGGTGCTTTTGTAACACATTTTCTTACACTTCGAGATGTTTCTGCTACTGGTGGATTCAGGACTAGTGTTTCATCAAGAAGAGAGGCAAAACCTATTCTAGGTCATTGCCTCCCCTTGGCCAGTGAGGGATGCTCTTGCACTAACAAGACTCATCCTCTCCCTTCTTCACCATCCCTTTCTCCTTCACCTCCCTCTGCTCCCTTTCCAACCTCATCCATTGTTGGCCTTCAGGCTAGATCTCCCAGTACAAGTAAGATAGAGCTTCAAAAAAGATCCGATTTTTCAAGCATCCTACGTTTAATCTTAAATTCCTCAATCTAAGCAGTGGTCAGAATTTCCAAAGCAGACAGGAAAGTGAAGGAAAGGCAGATGTTTGTCAAGGCTATATTAAGGAAACTGTTGCTTAAATGTGAAAATCAGTTATACTTTAACCATGAGTGAGACGCACAAAAAGCATACTCTTTCCTCTGCAAGTGTTTGCAGAACACTTCTCTTTTCTTCACCTGCAATAGTGATATGTTCCTTTATGCTCTGCCTCTACTTGGTTATCAGTAACGTATTGTGGGTCTAACAATGGTGCCTGTTTTCACAATACTTTGTGGAATAATGCCATTCATCCCCACGGATTCATTGGTTCACCAAGGTATTGGTGAAAGGTGGGATAGATTTACTCAACTTTTCAGAATAATATTCCTATTGTTCTCTGCTAGGGCATGCATAACGAATGGCCTTTAGTGTAAACAGCTCAGCTACTGAGCTTAGTGATTACCAGAGGGGTCTGTTTGAGGTGGGTATTTCTAGTTCTTTGATATATGACTCATTAAACCCACTCTATGTAAGTATTGTTTACAGTGCTTGCTGTGCTGATGGCTTGCATCTGAGTACTCATATTTAATTTGAAAGGGATTTTGCCTGCACTTAAAAGTAGTCTGTAAGTGCCTAAACCACTCTTACATTTTTCATTTTAAACCATTGGAGTGGGAAGGAGCTGGGAGTTTCTTGTAACAAGAAAAATAACCTTTTGTCTCTACAGACTTCCCTTTGAACTCACTAACCTCCTGTCAACAGAAAGCAAATAGTAGGATAATAGTCTCTTCTCAGTTTCTCCAGCCTTTTGTCCACCCCAAGATGCAAGGGTTGGCCTTGCTCCTCAGTGCTTGCCTTGCAAATAGGAGACAGAGCACAGAAAGATAACTAGGAGGAACTATCATGGCCTAAGTTTATTATATATCTTAAGTTCATATTAACTTCTGTGCTTTGACACCTGTGCAGAAATGATCTAAACTATAGATTGCCATTGTTTTTAATGGGTTGTGATTACATGGGCCCGTTCCTTTAGCTCGGAACTAAAACTGCTCAGATCACGATGGGGCTGTAACAACAGAAGAATCCATTTAATTGGTGCCTTGCTGAAATACACTCCCCCATCTGTGGCATGATTACTGCGGAGCAGAGCCCACACCATTGATTTCATTCCCTCCAATCAATGGGTAAATGGCATGCCTGCTCAGTTTTAAGTGCCACACTTCTTGTCTATATTTTATTCACAGTGGTTAACAACTCTGAATCAGTGTCTGGTACAATAAACTCCTGTTAGAGTGGCCTTTCCTAGTTTCATACTGCTACTTTACTTGGCTGCACCTTTAACTTTGCCTTTGTAGTCACTATTTTTATAAGTTTAAAATGTGGGTTGGTGCCTGGATAGTGAGTAAAATAAAGACTGAAATGACGCTGAAATGGTTGAAGACAAAGACTAGAAATTATGCGTTAAGAGGTCTCGTTCAGTTTCTCTCTGTCTTTCACTGCGGTCATGCTATTGGAGATAGGTTTGAACTGTATATACGTACCTTCTGTCCTACTTCTTCTGACACTGAGTCTGATTTTAGGCTGGCAGAATAAAGTCCTGGAGGAGTCCTTCTGCTTGGGAGATCTTTGCCAGAGAGAAAGTTTCTGTAGAATTTTCTGTATCATTCTCTGGTTCAAAGAGTGTATCCAGCTACGTGAGAGATGAGACTATCCTTGCTTCCGCCGAGACACAGTTCCTGGAACAAGCCCATCTTCTTCACTTACAGTAGAGAGCTGACTTCTCTACCTTGCATTGAGAGCAGGTCTCTGTCCTCTCTTTTCTCCTCTGTACGTGTGTCTTCCCACTGTTCACGTACATGTAGGATTTGAGGTCATTGAGATGAAGGTCCTTTCAGAGCATGGATGAAAGAAAAATTTATCCCTCATATTACATTGTTTTATCGGTCCCTAAAACAAGATGCTTCTTGCAAGCAGTGTAGAACATTTATAAGAAAGGGATAGAAGGGGTGTCATAGGTTGAAAATATTGTTCAGTGTTTTGTATTCCTCAATACTGCATAGATTTTGGTAAGCTTGTCTATTCCTTGATTGACATTTTTGTTTCTTAGACAGACTATTTATGAGTTCTTCTCTGTTGCTTGTATTAAATAAACATATTTCTATCTTTATGATAGTTTCCTCTCTTCCCCCCAGATTTTATTTTCTCCCTTGAAACTTTTGAGTAACCTTAGCAGTTAAATATTATTAATACTATTTTTATATAACAGAACTTTTATTATTATGATTTAATGTTACAACTGTACACAAAGGCTCCCGTTCAAGTAACTTGGGAATAACCTGTTGAAACCTTGGCTAATAACTCCAATACATCTGACAAATTTGTCAGCATGGATTAACTGCTGTTCAGGAGAGTTGTTAACCATACAGAGCACACCATTCGAAGGAACATTCAGAAGATAAGGCCATGTGGGAGAACCTTGTCCCTAAAAGAAGTTTGTTTGTTAGGTTTTCTGCCTAAAAATCTACAAACTTCCGAAGTTGAATCTTACCTATCATCACTAACTTATGTTGCTTACATTTCTGCTGAAGTTAATGCTGACATTGTTTCAAAGACGTTCGCTTCTTAGCAGGGGTGAATGATGTTTTGCACAGCATGTCCTGTGCATGAGCCACAAACAGGACTCGTGTGTGTTTGAAACCTGCCCCCTGTGATTGAGCATCCCAGTAGTCACTGGACTATCCCCATTTATTTTTCATAATGATGGAGTTTTTCCTTTTTTCCTACATTATATACTCTGGGACTTTAGAGTGCCCTGAGTTAATACAATGTGGGTAAAACTGTACGAGGCAGGTTTCCAGGTTGCTTCATCACTATAGAGTAGTACTTACTATTTTTATAGTCAGAAATAGTTGAAACAGGTCAGACAACATTTTTTTCATTGGAGTACACCTGAACCCGTGCAAAATTCAAAGGCTTCCTAGAGGTGACCTGTAAATTCTAATGAAACCTGGGTAAGATTCTGGCTTGGATGACTTTCTGGGTTGGTTTTTTTCTTCTTTTAGTTTTTCCAGTTCTGTGCTGTGTTCCTCACCAGTCTGTTTCGCATGTCCTAGGAAGTCTGAGATTTCTGACTTGAACTCCTCCTTATAGAGAAATATATGAGTTTTCTCAGGTTTTGTTTCAAATCTGTTCAGAAAAGGAATGTTAAGTTCTCAGTTTCTACATGAACTAGGTTTACTTTTCTCTGGTCATCTTGAATTATTACTCTTCATAGGTGGAATACATGTTTCTCAATGTTGTTGAAACAAAAGTTGGGATGCAAAAACAGGCATAGTAGCAGTAAACGTAGCTATAACATTAACACCTAGAGACTCAGTACTTCATTCCTTATCATGTCACAGCCTCTGGATGCACAATAGAAGTCTCTGTCCCAAGGAGCTCACAGGAAAAGTTTAAGGCAAGAGTAAGGGACATATTTAAGGGACACAACAGATGTTTTAGAATGACTGCAGAGTAAACAATCTATCGAAAATATTTCTTACTGGTAGATGTTCACAGAATCATTTTTATTCACTGAATATTTATATGGCTATGTGGTTTTCTCTGGCTTCTAGGTTGAAATGTACTTAAGTGGTGAATGTATATCTAGATAATTCCTGTTCATCAGCTACTGTACCCATTTTATCAAAAAGTGAGACATAGAGAAGGTTATTGCATATGCAGAGTAACAAAGGATCAGAACAGAATATGGCACCCAAGACCTACAGTTTCTTGCTCTCCCACCAAGATGCACCTCCTCAAGGGACATTTGCCTTGTGATTTCTTGTTCGGTTGGCCAGAAACACTCAAAGACATCTATACTGCCAACTGTCAAAGTGTAAGCAGGCAACAGAGAAGCTGATGGTCCTTCTTGTGATCATCAGTAATAAACTGAGGAGCTCTCGAGCTCCACTCTCTAAGAGAGGAAATGTAGTTGTCAGTGTCAGGGTTCATCTGGTCTGCTGGGACAGTGGGGTCCTGGGGTCCCATGGTCCTGTGGTTTGTTCTGAGTTCAGACCAGGTCCCCTATCTGTTCTGTGATGACCTACAGTAGCAAGAGACCAGTGCTTGATAACCTTTGGTAAGACTTGGTAACCCTGGGGGCCTTCTGCAGCTCCTGTATTCCTAGTGGGTTTGTGCAGCTCCCTTGTACTGCCAGAAAAGAGAAATCATCTTATTCCTCTGCAAATGATAAATCAGAACCTGTCTGTACGGTGGTTTGTGTCATTCTTTTACTTTACTTTTCCATAGCTTTCCCTTTTATTTTTGTTTTGCTACCATTGAATAATATGCAGCCCCACAGCTCTGGCACAGAGAACCTGATGAAAGTGAACATATAAGAAAAATATTAGTGGCTGCACTCTTCATTGCAGAGGTAATGGCCATTGACATTAATGGGAATTATGCATGTGTGGAAGAGGAGTATGGCCCCTTTACTTAATAGAGCCCTTAATATGTTTTAGTGAGCCATGGTGGTGTTCTAAATATCATGAAACCCAAAGGAGACAGAGAAAACAGCCTCTGGCACTGATGAGCTGGATTCATTGCTCTGAGGTGGATGGCTTTTCAGGAATATCCCAGTTTCTCTTCCTCTGGAAATAGTTGTGCATGCACTATTCATTGACAGGAAAGTGGAAGAGGTAAGGAGAGTGGACAGAAAATGGGGAAAGGAAATAGAGAGTGATCCAAGTTGTCAGATGTCAGACTGTGACATAAATACATAAAAGTCCAAAATTAAGCATTACACTCACACACACATATATAATTTTACACATACGATATTTTTGTCTGCCTTTTATTATAATTCTGGTCTAGCCCTGCTTTACACTATATTCTGTTTTATGAAAGTAAAATGTGAAAATCTACTGATAAGCCAAAATAATAAAAACTTTATGGCATGTCAGGGCTATTTTTTTATTATTATTTTTTAACCTTGATCATGTTATAATAGTGAACATATGTATCCTTGGCCTTAATCACCTTGTCGAGTTAAAGTGTATATTCAACTTCATTTACATGACATACGATCTAATGCTGGAGAACAACAATACCATTGTAGTGCTAATTGAAAACTGTGAGCTGAGAGCCAGAAGAAACCACTGGTCTGATTGCCGAGGGTCCCAGGGAAAGGGATTTATTCCCACACCTGCAGTTGGTCCATAACACTAACATTGTTACCAACATCTGGGTCTAATCAGCACAGAGGCCTTGATATGCTGCTCCTGTGGCACATAAATTTAGCATTATATTCATTTTAAAGGCCCCCTCTTTCAGTTTTTTAAGGACAAGATAGATTCATGGCTCCACAGAGTCTAACAAAGTAGAAACCACAAACAGAGTAAGTTACTGCCAGGTTTCTTAGACCATACCTACCTAGTATATGCCACTTAAATAATGGAATTTTATGCTCAGCCCTGGTTTTCAAAAATACATCTCCATAGAATGCAAAGTTCAGCTGAAAAACTATGTTTAAGGTAAGAAGCAAGCACTCTTTGCCAATTTGCATATATCAGTTTTTATTGTGACATCTGAGCTTTATCAGAGGGACGGATGCAGAACCGGTGATGGTCCCACTGGTTCCCAGGAAGAAGCACGGCTCTTCTTGGATCGGTGTCCAACCCTGGGCCCAAGGGAGAGGCATCAGCGTCAGCCAACGCCGCCCTTGTGGGAGAGGGTACCACGGTCTTTCCAAATGACATTAGGTTCAGCGCAGGATAGTCTGAAGTCCCAGTTCAATTTTTGGATCTCAGGCTCGCTTTTATAGTCAATTGAACTTTGTTGGGCTTTTTTGGTACTGTTTTTCTGCACGTGGTCTTGTGCGTCCATGAGGAGATGGGGAGGGCAGACGCAAGGTGTTGCTGGTACTCTCGTGGGGGCTCAGCTGGGCGCTGCATGGTTTACTCCTCTCCTCCAGGACACCCCATGGTGGTCTTGAGCTGCAGGAGGTGATCTTGTGTGCAGAGTGCTGCTTTGGCACCTGAGAAAACAGAGTCCCTCTTGCAACTCAGCTTCTGTGATTTGTGCTTGAAAACACATGCCATGCCTTTGTTTCCTAATTCTGAAAGTGGACTCGCCTCACAGGCCACTGTGAAGGTAAAACGCCAATCATAAAAGTGATGAAAGTAGCTAGAGCAAATGGAAATTGTACAAAGAGAGAGAGGAAAAAAATAGGACTGAAAGGCAGACTGCCTAGGCCAAAGAGCAAAATTTAATTCTTCATTTGTTGAGGATAACCAGTGATTATTTTTGCTAATGCATCCCTTGGCTGTCTTTATAACTACCCAGCTAACTGGCTGCTCGCCTCTGTATCTACGTGTATTTTCCTGGAAAGTCTATACGAACAATGGGACAGTTGTGGTCACCATTACAGAAGGTATTTTTTTTTTCTGACATTTTTTCCATGTCTGCATATCTTTAATATAAGTAAATAGTGAATAAAATTACACAGAGAAATTTTGTTGGCACATCCAGAAATTCATGACTTTTGATCCTGCTTCTGGCACTGATCTTTTGTAGCACCAGGCAGTTCATTTAGCTGTTGTCTCTCTTACCTACTGTGCCTTTTGGGGATAAATAAGGATATAAAGGACTGTTTACCTGAGGTTTCAAGATAGAAAAATGCCACAGGGGTATAACAGAGGCTTAACACTGTACCACTGACTAGAGTATAATTACATCAGTTGGCTGAAGTGTAGGGTTTCATCTTGGTCACTCTACTGTCAAGATGAATGTCTGTTTCAGGAGAAAACCTGTTTATCGTAAAGGCACAAAATGTGTAGTTTTGTAACCTCCACAGCCTTCTCAATACCAGTGGGATGGTGGAAGAGAGAAGAATTTCCTTTCTATTACTAATAACTCCAGGTGGAATTTTTAAACTGAAGAGTCGTAACTTAAAACCAGAGGATGTCAATGGAGATATTAGCACGCTGAAACAGATTCTCAGCCACTATAAATCGAGGTAGCACTATTAATTTCGATAGAACTACATTTCACCCTGCTTGAGGAGAAGGTGAATTATTTATGGTATGACTGCAAAATCTGTCACTTGATTTACCATAGAAATGTGTTCTGGCAATAGCAATAGGTTTTGGTAGTACGCCAGTTTGCTGGCTTTGAAGGATTTCCAGTAGCCAAAGGGGAATTTTAGCACCCTGCATTGCCCTATCCCCGAGCTCCGTTTCCACGGGTCTGCAGCGGATTTGTCCCTTTTTTCCTTCCAGCTGCATCAATCCGTTGTCAGCTCCGCTGTTGCTCTGCACGGTGCTGTGACCCCACACGCCTGGAGCCTCACCTAATGCAGTCAGCAAGAGCCATGCTTGCGGGGTTGGGAAGGATGTTCAGGGGATGAACCTCATGGCTAGGTCTTCAAAAGGAACTGGAATCATTGCAGAAATGTTGCCGATTTGTCTATATCATCCTTTGAATTAGGAGCCTGCTGCTATCACCTATTTGCCCCTGAAGATCAGAGCCTCTGTTGTGCACAACTGATGATTCACCTAAAACACATGATTCGGCTTCTTAACCCTCAGTGGATGGCTGAGATATTTTAAGTATCAAAGTCAGAAACGGGAAGAAAAAAAAGAGTGAGGTTGGAATATCCAAGTAAGGTATTCACCTCTTTCTAAATACTGTGATGCTCAGGCACCTCATTCCTCTAGATTTTTGAAAGTCATAGTTACGCTGCTGATTATTGCAGCGGGCCATTTCTAGACTCCAAACAGCAGTGCAAAGCAAATTTTAGACAGACATTTTAGAAATAAATATTGAGGTATAAGTACGCACCTTCTTCAAATATTCAAATGTTCAGACACAGCTTTTACAGGTATTTACCTACTTCTAAATTTTTTGTGTAAGTGATACCTGTGTCAGTATCTATGTTCTTAATGTCCATTCTGTTTCAAAACATTATGAAGTTATTGCATTGAGTACCACTATTCTTTAACCACAGCAATACTTTTTCCTCAGTGTTCCACAGGTTTTTTCTTTGAATAAAGAAAATGACAAATTGTCTTAATTTGGAATGTCAGTCTTCTTCAAAATTCCACGCTTTCAAACCGAGCAGATGATTAAAGGCTGAAAGACCATAATGAATCAGATCTGCACTATATGAGTTCTACATTCCTTCCCTAGGATTGTGTATAATGTATAAATGATGGCTGATCTGATAATATTGATAGGAAAAGAAGAAAGCAGATGCTTCCATGTGATAATAATCCTTAAGTCTGTTTTGCACTACCTCAAAGAGCCCGTGTGTCAGAGCTCTCCTTAGGGTGGGTTATAGCAAATGTTGCATGCTTTTACTGCCAGCTTATTACGTAGCAGTTTTACTTGCGTCATATCTTTAATCACTGCATTAAATCATGGTTTTTAAACATCGGTTCACAGCAGGATCTCTGCTTCTCTGAAATCTTATCATCTTTTTAATTTGGTGATGTAACCAATAGCGAAAAGGTTTCTTCCTTTTCCCTTTGTAATCTAAATTCCAATTCTGTGTCCATAATACTATCCCTGCCTCGTACAGCAACTCACTACTTACAAGACAGCAGAAGGAAAAGTCCTTCTTTTCCTTGAATGTGCATATTCCTGGTGGAGCTTAAAAACTTCCATAAATCAATAAAGTAATTGCTGCATAATGACCTATTGTTGGTGAGCGTGCCCAGAATGATGTCATTGGGGGGTAATGGAGCTACTGAATCAAAAAAATGGCAGCTGTTTCCAATTTATTTGAGAGTCAGTTGGACAGAAAATTAAATAAACACATAGACAAGGAGGACAAGGGCAAGTCCTTGCATTATTCTTATGATAGTTTTAATTCAATCGCAGAAGTCAGCAGGCAGCTGATATTGTGTCCCAGAGTTTCAGTAATTGCCTGTCTCCTATCTCAGTCAGGCTGCACATGCTCATTTCATCATTTCAAGCTTTTGTGACTCGGATTAAAAAAAAAAAAAGACCAATGAAACAAAGATGAAACTTAGTTCTTTTCTTCTCCCGCCCTCCGCCCTCCCTTGGCAGCATAGCAGGCTATCTAAGAGATGTATTAATAGAGAGAAATTTTCATTTCTTCCTCCATCTGCCTCTATGGGGCCTCTACCCTCCTTTCCCTAGGATACGAAGGAGACTTTTTCCTTTTTTTTTTTTAATCACTCATATGTCCTTTGGGAAGCCCCCTAAAGTTTCATATTCGCTGGGGAGAAAGAAAATGCCACCCGGCTTCACACTCTCTTCTCCACTGTGAATAACAGCTTTGATGTGCTCCTTTGAAGTTACTGGCTCAAGGCTGCATTAGGAAACCATCAAATGCAGCCTCAGCACCGCGTGTGGAAGCTGGTAGCATGTAGTGTTTGCACACCCGACTTGGGGGCACCAAACACGCTCGTGGCAGCTGAATGAATGCAGGGAACACAACAGCAGTGGAGCACAACTCCATCACTCCATCACTCAAGAAGTACTCTTCTCTTTTGCAGCCCCTGTTCCCCTTTTCCACTGGCAATGTGTTGAAAACTCATCAACATCCTTGATATTTCCCTGTTCTTACGGCTTCTCATGACACCCTTGCACCCTTTAGGAGCCCTGCTACGGGTCACAGAGTTGGAACATCACAGAGTCAGACACAGGGAAAATGTGGGTTTAGTTCTCTGTTTATTACTTCAGGGCAATATTGCTTGAAATCCTGCTTCGGCTATTGTTGGGTTAAAACAATAATCATAGCCATTTCTTTGGGCACTATAAGAAGTTTGGGTCACCAATCAGTTATTTGACTTATGGCAAGAATTAAAACGTTTATATCTTAATATTTGGATTCTTAATACGGTGGTCTTCACACTTTTAAACCAAGCATGGGTTTTCAGAATTCCCTCTTCTTTCTTTACCCACAGCTGGATTTTTTTTGTGCGTGTGTGTTTTCTGCGTCGGCATAACCAGAAACAGTGAAGTTGATGTTTGTCCCCAAGACGGAGAAGTGCTTTTCCATATTCGTCATCACAAATCTCTTCAGATCAGACATCTCTTTGATCATTTTAACTGTGCTTTATATGCTTCATAATTTCCTTGCTGAGTACCTTCTGTTACACGTTACTTTATAAATCAATAAATAATAGCAATAATTAAAAGGGTGTTCTGTGGTAGGGAGCTAGATGAAAAAATAGGTTATTCCATTAACCTTTTACCCTCTGGAGACGAGAATTTCAAATTTGTGTTAGGTCACAAGAGCAAATCAGTTGGTCTCTTGTGAACTTTAGTCCACATCACTAACCACTGCATCACTTCTCACAGTCCCTCCTGATTGACAACTTTAGTCTAGAAAAATAACAGGTCTTTTGCAGCTCCTAAGACTGAGATGCAATGGTAATGCCTGCACAGAACCATTTGTGAAAAATGGTTTTTATCCCCAAATACAGCCTGAATACATTAATCTAATATTTAATTATCAAAATTGTAATTGGTAAAAGAAGTCATGCAAGTAGGAAGGGATTTTTTTTTTTAGACCCATCCTATAATGTAGCTCTCATAGAATACAAAAAGTTGATCAAAAGAAAATTAAGGGGGAGTTGTTGATGGTGTGTCAGGTTGCCCACCAGGGGTGGTGTGTCATTGTATACCCAAGTGTAGGCAACATATGTGTTAGTGAAGAGCAGTCTATTCTGTCAAAGATCTGACTGATCACATGTTGGTTGCCCAGGACCACGTCCATTCAGGTTTCAAATACCTCCAAGGATGGAGACTGCACAACTTTCCTGGGCAACCTGTGCCAATGCTCTATCACCCTCATAGTAAAAAAGTTAAAAAGGAATCTGGGACCATCTCTCCTTTCCCATGTCCCTGGAGAATGAAAATGCCATGGCCACGGCATCAGGAGGGGTATTGGGAGAAGCTGCTTGGGAAAAAGTGTTCTGAACCAAAAGCTGCTGATGGCAAGGAACCAGGGATCTAAAGATTTTATAAGGACCTCAGAGAAAACGTCAAGCTAGAGGCAAAGGGCTGGGCCACTTAAAACTGACAGAAAATCTCTGAAGCATCTGAGTTTCTGACTCATCCCTGAGCCAGGAGCATCTGGATAGCTTTCCAAAACTTAGTACCATTTTCCTCCAGGTATATTTGTGTCTAGGGAAACAGCTTCCTAATCATTTACACATACTAGGTTGGAAACCACAGCAAGCAAACAATCAGCACAATAATTGCATGCAGCTAGAAAGAAATTGGAATGGAAATAGGATCCATGCACTGGTTTTAGCAGACGTTTCCTAGAGGTTTCAGTTTGGGACTCTTAATTTCCTTTCTTGTTCTGCATGTTCTTTAACTTCTTGGGATTACTACATCTCTTCTGTTACTGTAATGAGTCATTTGTTTCAGTGGCCAGTCCGGCCTAAACCATGACAGGATGTTATACCTATAAAATCTACTGAGCAAATAAAGATTTGTGATCAAGATGTAGACAAGGAACATTTTAAAAACTGATACCAAGTTATCTGTATAGATAACGATGATGCTCTCAAGCATACCATTTAAAGCCTTTAGTTATGTGTTAAAAATAGTCAAATTTCCTTGAAAAAACATTTTGAGAGTAATAGTCTGTAATCACCCCACATATGATAGATCATCCTGAAGTTTCAAAAACTCTTTGGTTGAAATTTTAACAGCTCTGCTTAAGAAATGCTAAACAGCAAATACTGTTTCCAGAAATGCCATCCACTGTAAACCTGTCAGACTATTACTTAGCTATTAACCTTTCTCGATGAAATTCTAATAGTGCTGTTTAAAAGAATGCTGAATATCAGAAACATTTCACTAATACATAACAGATGGATACCATATCCAGAAATATTTGTACTGTAAACCAAAGCGCTTAGCAGTTTTACACTGAGAGGTCAGAGATGGGCAGGAAACAGTTTTCCCATCCCACAAGAATTTTAGTTTTCAGATTTTCCGACTCTGATGAATATACAGAATATTAAAGAGCCCGGAGTTTCTTATAATCAAGTAAACAAAGATTAATTTTTCAAAGTTTTTATTTGTTTTCTTTTTAATCCAAGCATATTACATACTTATCTAACTTATCCTCCACACATGTTACATATTTGTTAATTAACACATCTTTCTTGGGTACAAATATCCTGCCCTGAGAAGGCTTCAGATTCAACAGTCAATAGGATTTCTATCTCATCTCCATCTCCTTGACTGAAAACCATTTTCCTAGTAGGTTAAAAGAGTAAAAGAAAGTATTACAGCAAAACTGTGACCTAACTGAAATACGGATTCCATATGTCACATACCTTTTATAACTCTCCATATGTGAGAATAACTGATTTTTCCATCCTGTTTACATGGCTGATTTCACCGTTGGACTTGGTCCTGGGTGTAACCTTTACTTTTAAATAAATGAAGTCTGGGAAAACTTAGAGCTGCTGATTTCCAACCGGTTATAAGTATGGGGAGGAGGACACTTGCATTTGGAAAATCCTCATGAAGATGTGCTTTTTTTTTTTTTTGTTCATCTTTATCATAGTTATACCCGTGGCTTTAGCTGGCAATCATGTTTCTATAAGAGAATGGGATATGTTTCCAAACAATGTCTTAGTTCAAAATATTTGGGCACTTCTTGTGAAATGTAATTACAGCTGAAAAAAGTACACTCTGTCTTCCATTTAAGAACTAGTAGACACCCTACTAAAAGATTATGTCATTGAATTTGAAGATTTGGATGCAACAGAGAACAAGCTATTATCATGTGTTTATCTGCAATATGAGAAAGTAGAACATTTTATGATTTATTTTTGATAACTATGAAGCAATATGTTTTCAGAAAATTTTGATTTGGTGAGATGGAAGCAGAAACTTTGTGTTCAAAAAATGTTTAATCCTTCTAATATGAGAATCTGATGTAGCCAAGATGTTCTAGCAGTAATTTTTACCACTGGCAGTTTGTGCAGAATGTCTTTCCTGATTGACAAATACATGTAAGAGTAATGCATTGCCTTGAAATTTTTTTTGCTTTCTTTTTTGAATTACCACAACAATTTTCCCTCCAGACTTATGACCAGGACATTTAATTAAAGTATGGTTTCATGTACATTTTGGTTCTTCTAAAAAAATTGTGTCTCTCCTATGCCTGTTCTTCACAAGGCATAAATTCTACATTGTAAGCACTGAAATTCTGAAGCAAGAGGTTTTGTAACTTTTCTGTTAATTAAAGGCTTTAAATCCAGATGGGTACCTCTATATATATATCTATACATTTACATAGATATATGTTCATCTTCATTTGTACCTTTTATATTTTGATCCAAGAATCACTACATAAAATTATGTGGCCTATATTGTTCAGTCAGTCAGTTTAGTTTTCAGCAATAACCCTAAAATGGATCAATTCCTGTAAGCCATTTTACATTTTTGTGTAACCGGTTTGCCTCTATTAAGTGTTTACTACTTGTGCTATTCATTAGCTGTGGGGATGTAATGTGGTTAATTTCTCTCTCTAAACACTTTGGTTTCAACCTTTTTTTCCAAAGTATTATTTTTTTCAGTGATAAGAAACATTGAAAATTGCCATAGAGACTGTTCAGTATTTTAAGCTAACAACAACCCTGGATACATTCTTTCAATAGATGAAAAAAAAAAAATTAATTATAATTTTAAATTTATCCTGTGCTTTAAATCTTTAAATTCTAAAATTTCTTTGGTGTAGCAAACCCAGGAAATATAATAGGTAAAGTTTTTTAAAAAGTCTACAAAAATACTTTTTGTCCAGGGAAAAAAAGATTTTTAGAGACACTTCTTCCCCACCACCATCCTGCAACATAAAGATTTTTTTTTAAATTCTTTCTGATGACATTTAAAAATTAAATGGGATTTTTCTTTTTTCTTCAGGTTATCCTCAGTAAAGGCTGTTCTACAGAGTCAACCTACAGAGAGAAAAGCAGCAGGTACAATTTTAAAGCTGACGAGCTATTCCATAGTAGGTCTTTTGTTTGTTTTGTTTTACTATTATTTTAAATTTTATTAAGAGATGCGCGCTCTTATTTCATAATAAAGGTGTTCCTAGCAGAAATATTAATTTGCTTTGTTCCTGGTGCTGCACAGTAGCTGTCTTCACAGGGGCTGGCAGTGCAGGGATGCTGTTTCACAGTAACACCCAGGCAAGGCTCAGTTGGGCTGCATGTTTGTAGGGACATGCTCATGCCTCAGAAGCCTCCTCAGCTGCTATTAAAACCATGCCTGACTTCTGTTAACTAAAAATGAGGCGTTCCTGCTGCAGGAAGCTTCCATCTTGTTTTGTCAGTGCTTATGGTTCTCTTCCTCCCTTTTTGGGAGGGATCTTTACGTGTGAGTGGGGAACGGGCCATTCGTGTAAAAGCCTTCTCAGCAATCTCCGGGTTTTATTAGCAAATTGAAGGTGTATTTTCTGCAGCTCCACCTAGTTGTTGTCCTGCGACTTGTTGGTCTTCTGCTTTGCCCAGTTCAGGTATGTTAAATAGCGTATCATAACAGAAACATCACTGGATCGTATTGTCCCCCTACTGCACCCAAGCAGTTTGCCTCTGACATCTCCAAATCTCTTCAAGTATGAACTCCTCAGCCCCCAGGCTGCCCCCCTGCCCTCCCACAGCTGGGGCAGTTGCCTCACCTCCCACTCTGCTCTCCCCAGACCTCATCCTTCCCTGGACATCTCTCTTTTCCCACAAGAGCCTTTTAAACCTTTTTATTTATTAATTTCCAGATAGGAAGAACAATGTCTGGCATAAACAAGAAGAAAAATGGATGTGTGTGATTGTGCCCTCAATGCTTTTTAGGAGGTTGCTTGTCTGTAATTGATTGTGTTCCTTCCTTCCTTGATTTTCTCCCCTAGCTTTATGTTAAGATACAAACATATATTTATACAGGGAATTTTTACAATTATTTTCCCAACTTCCCCAGCAAAACATTAACAAAATGTTAACACAGCATGATCCATAAAATTGCCAGTAGTTGCAGGCTTTTCGTCTGATGTTGGAACAGATATCAGTTCTGCCAATTCCAGCTAATTTGCACTTTGTGTGTTTCCAGTATTTACGAGCACGAGGAATGCCTCTCTATCGCAGTGGATAAGGTCCCACGCTAAATCCATGCTGAAACACACATCCATACACTGTGTCGTAGCTGAGTTGCTGAGAGAGGTTTCAGCTGTTGCTGGCCAGCCTTGTTACCTGTGGTAATCTGCAGGGGAGTCTAAGAAGGTTTTGAGTTCTTGAATGTGGGTCACTTTTAAGGCAAGTTTTCTTTGTGAATCAAGAATGAGGTGCACAATCTCTCTGAAGCAGCACGGGTTGCTAATTCTCTTCTTTTATTTTCTTTTTTTTTCATGTACGTGTATCTTTTCTCTCTCATGCTTGTGAGTGCACAGAGACACTGTAAGCTTTTTATAGTTAATAGGGCCCTTGGCATTTTTAAGCCTTCGTCTTGACTAGACTAATTTGTTTTATTCTGCTTTCCTTCTGTTGTAGTTTGGTAAGCGTTTGAGTTTAGTTTAAGTGAAGTTCCTTGTGATCATTCTGCATGAAGGGCACCAACAGAAGTAACACAAGAATGATTGAATTGACTGAATGAAAATACTCCTCCCTGCTCTGTTCTCCCCTTCATTGGTATTTACAAGGGAGAGGGATGGAGAGCTTTGTAGATGCTATTTGGACTGCATATTTTTGTTGTGCATTTTTCCTACCATTTCTGTACTTCCAGCATCAAAATATTTAACCAATGGAGTCATCGTGAAACACTGCCTGTTATTTTACAGTTTGTTTTTGAACTAGAGAGAAACCACTGTAAACGTAGAGGGAGTATTCTTAATCTTCTTTCTTGGGACACCCTTGTAGTGGAGCACTATGATCCGACCGGAGAGTGTAAAGGTAAATGGTGGTCAATCAAGACTTCCCATAGCTCCTTAAGCTCCATTAGGGTTGTGGTTAGGAATGAGTGTTTGCTTGTACCTTCAGACTCCAGCAAACCGACCACAAGAGGCTGAGCAAGGCTGTATGTGCAATGTGGGCAGCAAGGAGAGTGAGTGAGTGGGCACTTGCCAAAGACCCCAGAAGAGATAAGGTTGTATTAACGTGACTGCAGTGTATGAGACCTCACCTGAGAGATGGTGAACAGATGAGGTCAATCACACTCAAGAATGGAAAACCCAGAGTAAAAGCATATTCAGAGAAGGACCACCAGAAGAGAAGCAAAGAACCTGTGTTTTGAGAGGGTACTAAACCCAACCTGGCTTTTTTAAGCTAGCAAAGGAATACCTATGAACATAGCAGTAAGGCATATGCCAGGAAGGGAGAAGAGATAGTTAAATTCAGTATCAAAATAAAAAATTAAAATGCATTTAACCAGTCACAAAAAACTACAGGAAGTTAGAATACAAAAGAAGGTCCTCAAAACATTAAATTATTGAGGTTTTGAACAGCTTTTTGAGAGAACTAGTGGGAAAAAAATGTTATAGCTTGTAAAATACAGTTCATTCAATCTCTGTATAAGAGATGATGTGGTGTGATTGCTTATGATAGTTGGATAGTTGTCTGGCCTTGATGACTCAAGAAGTCCCTTCCAGTCTTATATTAATGGATACATAAAAGAAATCTATTTCCTAGAAAAAAGTTCCCAGTTGGAGTAATAGAACAAATGGGACATATTTTTATGCATAAATTGTGGGACTGTTAGAATTATGCTTTGAATATTATTAACTCTGATTAAAAATTATGTCCAAACCATACATGACTAAGTGAGCACCTCTGGACTTCTTGTATCTGTCATACTGTTATATGTGGTTATCTCATCTGAGCTTGTAAATGGATCAATTTTGAGTGGAGCTTGGAGTTGGATAATGGACATAGAGAATTGCCAAGTGAATCTTTGGCCTGCCTTCTGAATCAGTAATAAGCAAATGTTTTGCCGAACAAATGATATCAATGGATCTGCAACTGCCAAGAAGATACATTTACAAATAAAACATAAAATGGACTTTGTATTTTTACAGTTATTAAAAATCATAGGGTGCTTGGACATCCTACCAACCTGACCAGAATCTGTCATAGGAAAGATTATTCTACATACGTTCCTGTAGTTTCAACTGTAAGGTATTTCTCCTTGTTCTTCTCCTAAGCCAGTGGCTCTCAAGTTTTTTGGATAGTGAGATACTTCTCAGCTTTTATAATGCCTCAAGCACTCACCTGTACTAAACACACTTCTCAGTTTCTATATACCACTGGGGCAACTATGAATCTCTATACTGCTTGTACACTGCTTATTCAGACCTTAGGGTTTAGTACTGGAAAGCCATTTGTTGCATTGCTGGAGCTATTACCAAACATTTCTTTTCTTTCACAAGGTGACTATAATATGTGACCAACTGCAGTAGTTAATGATTTAATCATTTTTGCTATTTTTTTGGTAGAAGGATACATATCATTTTTGTTGCTTATTATCTTATTTTTATAAATGTGGTTATTATTATTATTAGTAATAATAATTATTATTGTTGTTGCCGCTGCTATTATTACACTGTACAATTAAGGAGGGGCATCTCTGGGATTGCTCACAATGCCTCATCTGTGGTCTTTCCTACCTTGGTAAGCAAGGCCGTTTGTTCTGCCCCTGTTCTCCAGCAGGCTGAGTATAACTGCCAAAAACAAAAGGGTAAAGCACAGTTTGGTGCTCAGCCCTCTGATGAGCCAACAAAGAAAGAGTGGGGAAAGTTTCTGGCATTAGCAAGCCAAGTCTGAGAGAGAGGAGAATACTTAGTACCTATTTTTAAATTGTCTTTTCCTGCCTGCTTGGATCAGGCTTTGCCAAAGGCATCACTGTTAGAAATATTAGACCATTGTAATACCAGAGGCTGAGGTCAGATGTGAAATTAATTTTCTCTCGCCGCATTCAGGCAAAGTAATTTTGTATGATGTGTGCGCGTTTTTTCCTGCCACAAAAAGTGAGGCCAAATCCTTGTCTGGCATATTTAATTGCCTCAATGAGGTAGGTTTTGTGTGGTCCTTGCTATGGAGGTGTGGCCACATACTAGTGTCAGTCCCGTTCCGGTGTAGGTGCATAGCCCTTCTAACACATTTAACTTTATCATTAAGCAGTGTCATTACGGAGTCACGGATGTTTCAGACCGCCATGGGCATTTGATAGATTTCCTCTTCTTTCTGCCCTTCTTTTTATTTAGCACAGATCTTTTTGCAAAAATTCTAATCCACATGTAGGAACCCACTCGGGAAGTGCGTGTTTGGACCTGGAGATGAGCACGTGCCTGGTTGGGCTCCGAGTTCCATGGAGGGATCCCTCAGGATGAGGGAAGTTGCATAAATGCAAGGTATTAATGCAGTACTAAGATCTGTCAAATTTGCACTTCTAAGGCAATAATGATGATAGTTTAAAAATGAAAGCCAGTACTATATAGTAAGTCCTACTCTTATTTCCTAACCAGCATTTAAAATCGCATTTATTTGAAAGACATATATTTCTTAGTGAAGGATTTTTTTATTAAAGAAAGAACAATGCTGTCTGAGAACAGCCCGGTTCTAGAAAGATAATCATGGACCACCCAGGCATAGTTTTTACAAGGCCCAATTTAATAAGGAATGCCAGAATGCTATCTCCTGGGGTTATTGAGGAAGAAATTAGTGTCTGTGCACTAGAGGCTCTTTTTTAAGTTATAACTTGAAAAAAGAAAGGGGGGGGGGGGGAAGGTGGTAAATTAATGTTATTATATTTAAACTATGATTCTCCATTGCCTTTGCCAAAATCTTTTATGGAAAGTGCAGTGTTACAAATAAAAATGCAGTCAGTAGAAAAAGCCACACTACCATGAGTACACCCATATGGCATGTTGCAGTATAGGCAAATATATAGATCTTACTGAAAAAAAACAACCCAACCCCAAACCACAGAAGCTGAATGATATAAGAAGCAAAGCCTATTCTTCTGTAAGGATATATCCTGAGAGCCAGCTATCCAAACAGTGATGCTGCTGCAGATGGTTATGAGGTAATTGACAGTCGTGATGCGCAAATGCTGCTTAAAGGGTTTTATGGAGTAAGGATGGAAATGGCCTTTTAAATTTGCACAGCACTGAAGCGGGGAAGAGGGCAGCACAGAACAGACAGGGTTTCTCACTGCTGCCTTTTTCACTTGCAGCAGTGGCTTCTCTGGTGATATTTTACCAGTTGTTTTTTTTTGTAGCAATAATACTGATAAAGAGACAGAGAGGGCATTTAGTATTGTTGTTTGGAACTGATTTGGAGGGGTTTTTTTTGTTGATATAACTAAAAATACATTTTATTTTGTTTACTTATAAATAAAAATACATATATAAATACCCACCCTGTCCGGGCTGACTCCAGCAGGCTGAGGAACAGCTCACCTGCAGCTGGTTTTGGTGTTAGATCTTGTCCTTTATGGTTTGCAGTAAGTCACAGTCTCTCAACCCCATCAAGTATCCAACAAGTTTTCCTGGAGCTGCTTCCTTCAACATGGAGTGTCCCTGACACATTTCAGGCTGTTTTGCAGACTAACAAATGGTTCAAAAAAGAATCTTTTTGATTTTATGACAGAAGGTGGCTTGATTTTTGGTTTAGCTTTTGGTTTTCGGTTTTGTGGTGGTTTTTGTTGTTTGGGGTTTTTTTCATTCTCATGTGTCAACAACTGGCCAGAACTGGCCAGGCTTAACCAAAAAACTTCCCCTTGATGTATAAACATTCCCTAGAAAATTTGTACTCTGCAGATGTAATGCTGAAAAAGTTACGAATGATGGAAAACGAGGGGTTTTATTGGAAACTCTTTGACAGCTCTAGCTCCAGCTGCCGCTAGCATCCCAGCTATGACATATGGTCCTCTACTGTCACAAGAGTTGGGACCATTGACGCAGTAATAATAACCTATAAGCAACTGTGTCCGACTTCTGATAAATCCCCAAACATGGAGCATTACCCAATAAGTTTGGCAAGGCACACTTCCCTAAAACCCCAACACCAAATGAAAAAATCTCAGTGCAAGCAAAAAAAACTCAACCCCCAAACCAGACTAAACTTCTTCAGTCGCCATCCTGTTTAAAACATGCATTACAGAGAGTGCAGCCAGCCCTACAAGGGCATGCACAGAACACACTTCTAGATGCAATAGCTTCCACCAAGGTTTTATTAATGCCCTGTGCGAAGTTAAAAAAAAAAAAAAGGAAAAAAATAGGAAAAAGCAAAAGGAAAAGAGAAAGAGAAAAAGATAAGGAGAAAGAAAAAGAGAAAGAAAAAGAAAAAGAGAAAGAAAAAAAAAAGAGAAAGGGAAAGGAAAAAGGAAAAGAAAAAGAATTCCATGGCAACAAACTTGCGGAACATACGGATCAGTCTCATTAAGGAAGAAAGGAGAATTTTATGAAATATATTTACAGAAAAAGAAAGTGAGAAAAGGAAGAAAAGAGTACTGTACCAACTCCACTAGGGAAATAAAAGAGACGCCCAGCCTTATACCAACAGAAAGAGGCATAGAATTACTAGAAAAACAACTATAAAGACATCGTAAATCAAACAGCATAGAGTTTAGAACATCAAAAACGCAGAAATTTTCATCTATTATTAATTATGATAAAAAATTCTATCTCAGAATATTTTACACAGCAGCTGTTGCCAAGAAAATCTACATCTTCTTGAGCTGAGAAACTTTAAAATCAGAAGCAAATCTTTGCGTAGCCAGTGGAGATAACATAGATATTAACACAGTATTTCAATATCTTCTTTCCATTTTCCAGTCAATTAAAAACACAAATGTGAAATACAAAAACTATATTAAATTTATTTTGATCTTATTTAAATATTTAACTGAGCCCCAATATATTGGTGTGTATTTTGTGTGTGTGTGTGTGTGTGCGCATGTGTTATGAAAACCCAGTCATCTCTCTGAAATTGATTTATGGCTGTTAATCCATGAGGATTAGTAGTTTTAAAAAGTAATTTATTTGTTGTTTTATTTTTTTCCTTGTAGTAATTTTGAGAACGTCTTTTGAAGACAGTGTCAGACAGGATAGATCAGATTTGCTCCCTCCTGAAGCTCATTAGCACCAGCTCTAGCAGATAACCTACAGTGACTAAATTGTTCTTGTTATCTTCCTATTAATGTTTGTGTATATTTTCATGTATTTTAAGGAGACAGTTCAGGACGTGTACAGATACTTGCCTAGTTTTTCCTGAACAGGATTTTGATGAGGGAAAGGATTGCATTTTATATGGCTTGAGGCTTTGGCCCCTGTAATCCAGTGTATCTCTTCACACATTTTGTGGTGTGTTAATTTAGCTCCTCAGGACAGGAACCACATCAGCATTTGTGTGCTATAAGAGTTGGAAATACTTAGGGAAATGAAATTGCTGCATTCCCTGTTTCTTCTCAAACCAAGCTGCAAATAGCTGAAATTAAGATATATAGAGATCTAGCTGAAATGTCCATGTTACCTTGTCCATGTGTGATCAGTTTTAATGGTACCGGATGGTACATTAATGGTACATTAAAACTGGATCGGTTTTAATGGTAGGAGATACTCTGGCCTCCTATGCATTTGGCCCCTTGTCAGGGAGTCATTTACAGCCATTTAAGTGGCAAATTATGGTTCTTGAAAACTGATTAGTTCCTATTTGTCTAGATAAAAGATAAGGCATACAAAAAGATTACTAAAAACTAACTTGGTTAAAACAGAATGCTCCATTTGATGGGTGGGAGGAGAATTTGCAGGGGAAATACCAGTTACAGCAAACAGCAATAGCCAAGTCAGCTCTCATGGTTAGTATTTGTCAACAGAATAACACATTTGCATCAGTCAGGAAAGTCATCGAAGCTGTTCACTTGGAAGAATTGCAGTCTCTTGTTCTTGAAGCAGCAGCGAAATGACAACCTATAAAATGCTTGCAAAGAGTTGAAAGGAAACATTTCAGGCACTGCCTGGAAAACGTGTGACTAAGGCTGTGAGAATAATTGTTTTTTTTCAGCTAGGGTGCCGAACCTAAAAAAGAGGGAGAAAAAATAAGTTAGAGTCAAACCAAATGGAACTTAGGGGTTTTTTTTGTTGTTTTTCTTGCCAAAATGGAAATCTGAAAACATTTATTTAGTGTAAAATGCAAACATACATTCCATTTCATCCAAAACAAAAATGTTCATTTTGAAGCATGAG
>BJBW01006664.1:15889-42062 GCA_004320125.1 Scolopax mira
CAGAGGAAAGCCCAAAGAGAAAAACAATTATTGCAGTAAAGAGAGAAAGAAGAGCAAGATATTTTCTTTCCTCCCCATATCTCCATGCCCTGGGCAGCCCTTCAGCAGCTTCATTCCTGTTGGAGGAGGCAGGATGAGAACATTGGGAGGGGGATGCCCTTTTTGCTTTTCCCGCCACCTCTGAACCACGCTGGGCTTGCAAACCCTTCTGTAAAAGCCCCCCTGGGCCACCTGGCACATTCCGCCCTCCTGCAGAAACCGGCATTACCATCCCCTGCTCGCTTACAAAGGAGGTTGCATCATAACTGCTTTTTAAACTCCGAGGCTTTTGAAGTCAAAGCCAAAGTTTGTTTTTACGCCTGCGCTGAGCCAAGTCCCTTGTTCTGGTGTTTACGAGAGGCTTTTCGGTTAGCAGGAGCTCACCTCACCTTTTATAACAGCGGGGTTATCTCAGCGGTGTTTGTCCAGACTGGCAAGAATCTGGGCTCCTGAAAGACTGAAAAATCAACCTCATAAGAGAAACCAAATGATAGCTCTACTGGAAGATTTCCAGCTCTCTCTTCAGCTGTGGCTGAGATAATCAGGATTACCTAGGGGGCAAGAGACACGTTTTCAAAAGATGGACATCCTTCAGGAGCAACAGGGAAAACTTTGACCTTGAGGTCCATGGGGTAGGGACGGAGTCAGCTGTGGCATCACCCCACGTCTGTGCTGCAGGAAGAAGATGCTCCAGACTGGGTGGGAGGAACCCCCGGGGGCAGTGGGTTTGTGCAAGAAGTGACTTTTCATCCATTTCTGGAGTCATTTTGGGATTGCAGAACCACCCTGTGAGCCCCAGCCATGGCATCTTCCTCGCTGGCAGGAGCAGGGCATCCCCAGGAGCCTGGCCCTGCCCTGGGGGGATCACCTCACATTCTCTGCTGAATATTTGCAGGGCAGCAGTTTGGAGACACCGCTCAGGCTGCTCACAGCATCCTGTCTTGTCCCCAAACCAAGCAGTCGGGTTGTCTGCTTGGCATAAATATCCCGACCCAGGGGCCAGGGCCAAGCTGGCAGCAGCGGGTACCAACCCCAGCGGGAAAGCGGGGAACGGGCTGAGCATCCCCAACCCAAATACCTCACCCCAGGCACGGAGCAGAGAGGGCGTTTTGGGGAAAAGCTGGGCTGGGGGATGAAAGCCGAGCGGTTAATGCAGCGCCTTTTTCTGCGCTGGCTTTCCAGTCGCGGCTTGCACGGGCTTTCCTTGCGGACATCTGGCAGATGGGCCAAGAGAGGAATGTAATGAGTTGTGCAGATGGGAGGTGCCGTGCTCAGGTTGCAGCCCGTGGGGCAGGGAGTCAGTGTTTTGTTTATAAACACAGGCGGGATGATTAAGATAAGAAGGGGTTGGTAATTAAATTAAATTAAGGCTCTGGAAGTCGTTAGATGAGCCTGAAAGCATCGCCAGTCACTTTAATTCCTAGCTGTGCAAAACAGGGGCTCGCTGTGATGGAGCATTGGAGGATGACGGGGGGACTGGGAGGCTCTTTCATCAGCTCAGTGGGGAAGACATGCACACAGCAGTACCCAAAGAGGGGAGATGGGAGGGAGTCAGGGAAAAGAAAAGCACCAGAGCATCAGGGGAGGGAGGGAAAGTCAGTAAAGGTTCTCCCTGTGCCCCTGGGAACAGTGGTCCCTCAGCGTGAATGGGAAACTGAGGCACAGTGGGATGAAGGGAGAAGGTTCCTGCTGGGATCTTGGTGTCGATGGTGCAAGGAGGGGTGTAGCCATGTCTGGAGGTTACAAAGGCCCCTGCACATCCTGAGCATCTCTGCAGATGCTTGGGAATCCTTTCGTGAGCCAGGGTGGCACCTGGATGAGCAGGGAGAGCAGGGTGGGGGAAGGCAGCCCTGGCCCAGACTGCCTGGGAGACATCTCTTGGCCGATGGGGTGGCAACGCTGGTCACCTATGGAATGCGGGGTAGGACAACTTTGGAGAAAAATGGGTTAGGAAGCGTGACAGCTGATGTGCAGGTTTTGGATGTGTTTATGGACCCAGCACGGGAGGCTGCAGCTATACCTGGGCCAGCTCAAAGCAAATGATGGCAACAACACCCAGAGCCTGACAAACCCGTGTCCCTGGAGCACTGAGGGCCGGCGGCTCCTCTCCTCAGGGCTGCTGGTTCGCTGAGAGATCCTGTGCCTGTTTATTTTTCTTTCCTGCTTGCAGTGGCCCTGATACACCTCCAAGTCTTAAATGCTTTCCCTGCTGCACAGATGGGATAAATTGGTCCTAGGAGCTTTCATACCTCTTTGGGAAGCAGGAATGGGCTGAGAAGGTCCGGATGCTGTGGGGCAGGAGGGGTTGGGGGCTGGAGAGACTAATGCTTGGGTGAAGGATGCTTCATCAACTGCCCGTGACCCAGAGACTTAGGTCTGCCGCTGTTCCAGCTTGGGAACCTGGCCCACAAATGCTTAGAAACATGTGCTTTTTAGCTTAGGAAGTCTTCAGCCTGGTCTTCTGGTGCCAGCCCTTTCCAAAGGGCTATTGGGAAGCACAGAGGAAATATCAACAACCTTTGCAGCAGCAGCCGTGGCCAGGATGGTGAATACAAACCCTCAGAGAGGAGGAGAAACCTTTTTCCCACCAAGTGTTTGCAGGGATTGATCAAGGCTGGGCTGGGGGGAAGGTCTCTCTCACACAGGTGTTGAGGGGAGAGCAGGTAATTGGTGGCTGCATGTTTCTAATTAGGGGAGGAAGCAGCCATAAAAGCCACCAGGCAGAGCACCTTATGGATGGTTTTTGAGTCAGCCTGAGATGTTTGTACCCTTTTCAGAGCCCAGCTCCCAGGTACTGGGAACTGCAGGAAGGTGGCAGCTTGGTGGGGCCCTGACAGAGAAGGGGGAACCACACTGGTGAAGAGGCTGGGGGAGCTAGAAGAATGTGCTACAGCTTTTTAGGGATGCTGCAGTCCACCCATCGGCCTGGGTAGGTACATCCTGTGGGGCAGCCAATGCACTTGTAAAGCAGGTTCATCGGCACCTCTTACACACAGCAGCTGACTTTTTTGCACTGACAAATCCTCTCCTCTTTGCCCCCTAGCACTCATGAAGCCTTTTTTTCCTCCCCGTGGGGCTGGAGGGAAGGGGCTGGCGATGGGGAGGGGATGGGAGCTGCCGGCCCTGCAGCGCGCTGGGCTCGGGGCCAGCATTCCTGCCGCCGCTCTGCAAACAGCCCACGTTTGCTCAGGCTGCTCGCCACGGCCAGGCCTGAGCGTGCCAGGGCTTAAGGCTGCACAGCCGAGGTCTAAATTCAGCTCCTGGCACAGGCTGAGCGTGCGGCGGGAGCTCAGCATCCCTGGAGGAGCAGGGGTGGGGGGCACAGATTTGCGGCTACAGGTGTTCACGGGGCTACAACTGTTGGTCCCTGTCACCCCATCCCAGCAGGAGGAGGTTTCACCCACTCTCTTCTGTCCCTCTGTGGTCATGGGAGCAGGCTGAGCTCCCCATGTGGATGCCCTGAGCTCCCTGAGGGAGAAGATGATGCCCAGCACACTCTCTGGGGCTTTTGCGGGGGGAGTACGTGCCGGCTTTCGTCCTGCTGATCTCCCCAATTAGTCTCCCATCTCCCATTTCTTCTCTTCAAAGCACTAAGTGTTGTTAATCTGTTTGGGGGATTAATGCCAGGCTGAGCTGGAGAGGATGGTGTCTCCCTGACCCTCTCGCGCACGCAGCCGTGCACACTAATAGTTTTTTGCTCCCCCGTCACAGCTGTTAAAGCTACAAAAGCCCTGAGTAATGTGATCTCTGGGGCCCTTGTCCCCTGAAGCCCAGGCACCCCCTGGCCCTTTTTGGAGGCAGGAATGTGTCTGAGCATGACCAAGTTTGTCCCAGTGATGGCCCCGTGCTCCCCCCGTGCTGACCATCCCGGGGGAGTCAACAACGTGTGAAGAATTGGATGAGCCTGTGGAACCACCAGCCCCCAGTGCCCTGTTTCCAGCTCCTGCCACCACAGATGGTCTCAAGGACAGGGACGGGTGGCCTGAGACCAAGGAGGGTGTACTGGACTCACAGGTGGGCACAAATGGTTTAAGCCAAATCTAGGGCAATCATCTTGGCATAAGTGTAATTATTCCAGACCTTTGTCTGTGATTGCTTGCTCCCTCAGGAGACTCATGGGGTAGATGTTGTGAGCCACGCAGAAGAGACCAGGGTGTGTGAGGATGCAAGAAACCACCCCTGTGCATCACTCTCCATGACCCAGGGTCTTCTCCAGGCCTTTAAGGGAGACAGGTAATGTCTGAGCATGAAGCAGGAGGGTGCTGGTTGCTCTGGGGGGGCTGTGGGAGCCCTGCTGTTGATCTGGATGCCCTTTTCCCTTACCCTGGGGATCTCCAAGCCCATGGGTGCCCTCCCTGGTACCTGGGGTGCTGTGCCCCTGTGCGGAGGGAGCCCAGCTGTTGTTTTAAGCCTGGAGACACTCCAGTCTAGATTTCAAAGCAGCTGCCGGCTCTTTCCTTGGATCTGAGGTGGCTCAGTGGGGTGGGGGCAGCTTTGTAATTTGAAACAATGGGGTTAGGGGGGGACTGTGCTGCCGGCAGCCCCGGCCATACAAGGAAAGAGGATCCCACTGTGGGCAGAGCCCTGCATTCCCCATCCTCCCCCTGCCCCAGGAATCAAGCAGCCCCTGGTGCCCGCTGGCACCCAGAGGTGTCCCTGAAGCATCTGATGCAGAATCCAGGTGACACTGGGATGAGGACCAGGCACAAGCTGGGTCCTGTCCCTCCTGGCACTGCTGCAGGTTGGGTTTGGGTTTCTTTCCCTCTTGTTTTCTACCCCAGGTTGAAACTCTACGCCGGGGTGGGAGATGCCGGGGGGAATTTGCAACAGCAGATGGTGGAGAAAAGAGAAAAGGACGGAGCCTGCGGGCACGGGAACACAACACCCTGGGAGGGAGTGTGGAGTGAATGGCCAAAGGTGACCAGCCTGCAGTGCTTTTAATGTCAAAACTGCACTGTGCTGCCCTGCCTTCCCTGCACACACACCTGCAGGCAAGGAACAATCCCACTCCGGATGCCTTTTTCCTCTCTTTCATTTATTTTTTTTCCTCCCTTTTTCTCTCTTTCCCCCTCTAAAACAAAGATGTTTCCCCAGATGCACTGGTCCCCATCCAACAGGTCCCTTTGTCCTGTCTCTTTGAATTATTTTTGTTCTTTGTATGCATTTGCTGTCCTCCCAGGCTCAGCACTGGACGTCTCATTGTAAGGGAGATGCTCACTAGTCAGCGGTGCCAAAACTCCTTGCAACGCTGACACAGAGGGATCCTCACTAGAGCAAAGATGCTAAAAGCCAAATCCCAGCCAAGGGAAGCCTGTAGCATGAAGTCAGAGAGGAGAGATACCCAAAGGGGATTTGGAAATGTGGGGGTGATTTTTAGGATTATAATAAGCAGAAAGGATGAAGAGAAGTTGCAGGAGCAGGGCCAGAAGACTTCCCTGCCCCATTTCCCATGCTGAATGTGGCACCATCCCCAGCTCTGTGGGGCCATGGGAGCCTCCTGCAGATGCTGTACCCCGGGGAACCCTCACAGGGAAGCCCCATGAGGGCTGCTCTGGCACGGGCCACAGGCAGCCTCAGATGATCACAGAATCATGTTTGAGTTAGAAGGGACCTTAAAGATTATAGATTTCCAACCCCCCTGCCCTGGGCAGGGACACCTCCCACCAGAGCAGGTTGCTCCAAGCCACATCCAGCCTGGCCTTGAACCCCTCCAGGGATGGGGCAGCCATGACTTCCCTGGGCACCCTGTTCCGGTGTCTCACCACCCTCACTGTAAAGAATTTCTTTCTGATGTCTACTCTAAATCTCCCCTCTTCCTATTTAAAACCGTTGCCCCTTGTCCTGTCACTGCCCTTCCTTGTAAAGATCCCTCTCCAGCTCCCCTGTAGCTCCCTTCAGATATTGAAAGGCCATTATAAGGTCTCCCAGGAGCCTTCTCTTCTCCAGGCTGAACAACCCCAGCTCTCTCAGCCTGTCCTCAAAGGGAAGGTGCTCCATCTGTTCCAACAGCCTCATGTCCTTCCTGTGTAGTGCTGGACACAGAGCTCCAGGTGGGGTCTCACGAGTGCAGAGCAGAGGGGCAGAATCACCTCCCTGGACCTGCTGGCCACACTTCTCTTGATGTAGCCCAGGACACAGTTGGCTCTCTGGGCTGCCAGACTGCTCCTGCTGTCCCTCGCTCTAGGGCAGGGCCTCAAAGTGGCCATCCTGGGTGAGACGTCCTGGGCTGATGGTGTCTCCAAGATGGGGAGGTCCTGCTGAGAGCCTGGCCACTTGGCCAAAGTGAGGACTGACTCTGTACCATGACCATGGTCTCCCTCTGTCCCAAGAGCACCATTTGCTTTTGCAAATTTGCCACTGGTTTTGACCCATCTCTGGCCAAGTTCTGGTTGTCCCACACTGGTGGACCTTCAAGTTCCTCTTGTTTCCCGCCCCTTTACCCCAGATCTGAAAGTGCTCTTGGGTGCTCAAAGCCAGACCCATTTCTCCCAGCTGGCCTGAGCTGGTCTAGGAAAGAAATGAGCTCTCCCTGCAGGCCTGCCCTCATTTAACTTTGCAAGAGGAAATTTTCTCCCGAGCTCCAGGGATTGCAGGACATTTTTGATGTGTGAGGGAGATATGGAAAGCAAACCTGACCTTTTCAACCAGAGAAAGGCTGTTTCCCCACAAGTCTGTGTCGCAAAAAATGTCGGGTTTTATTTTCCTCCCAATGCAGCACTGAAAACAAACATCCAAACCTCCAACTCGGCTACAAAGCACAATTGTCTCTCCAGATCAGCTCTCTCATGCATTTCTATCTGGGTCTGCCTCCCTGTGCTGCTCCCACCTCTCTTCAGGCTCAGGGAGTGCAGTGGGATCAGCCTGGGAAGTTATTTTGTTCCCACCAAACACCTTGGCTAGCAGTGAAGTCCTTTTATTGTCGGGGATGTCATTCACACTGTGCTTGTGTAACGCACATACCAGCTGCCTCTTTTCATGCTACTGCTCTGAGAACGGAGATTCACGAGGACTGAGCTCATCTGAAGTTCACAGGAAGATGGGCTCAGATGGGGACGTGGGATGTAAATCCCCTTGAACGCTGCATATATTTGCATCTGCATCTGAATCTACATCCTCTCTCTCATCGCAAGATTCCCCTGTCATGGCGTGTTGGGGAAACAAAATTCATCCCTCACTGGTTGAGTCTGGGAATTTTTCTTTGCTGTTGGTGACTGGTTTACTTTGCACTGATTATTTTTTTTTATTATTTATTTTTTTAGGGGGATAAATGACCAAACAAGGATTCTTTTCCATCAAACAAAGTGACTGCTGCTCAACCACTGCGTGCATCTGGAGTGTCACCATCTCCTTAGGCAGTCACAACGTGGCACATGCGTGGAGCAAGCTCTTCCTCGGTCATTGTGGCTGTTTTCCCACTTTAGGACATAACAGAAGATCCTTTCAACAACATTTCCTTTGAAAAATAATCCATCCAACTCTGTTTTTGGAAAGTGCTCCATGCTCTGCACAGGAAGAAGTTAATTACTGTCCAGGGGGTGAGGGCGTGTGTTCTCAAATGTTTTAAATGTTTAATTTTCTTGAAAGAAAAACCATCTCTGATCTCTGTTGGATCCTCTCCCTGTTTATACAGAGGGTTTCTATTAGCAGGGCCAACAGTACATCCCTGACCGCCACGTCCGTGTCCTTTTCTTCTTCCCTCAAAACAGGAACCCCTCCCAAGGGGTGTGCGTCCCACCTCTCCGTGTGCCTCTCTCCAGGGAGCAGGGGTGGCCCAAGTCCTCCTGGCAGTGTCTGCCTCTGAGGGCTGCTCCGTCCTGACCCTGAGCTGGGGTGAAACTCGCTCTAACTGCTGCAACTCTTCCTTTTTCTGCCCGTTTTCCAGGAAGATGAGGAAGCCCTTCTGGTGAGGAGCTCTGAGCAGAATGTCATCAAGACCTTTGCTTGATGGGTTCAAGCCAACGCCTGCTCACATCATCTCGGGGTAGACCATGACCAGGAGGCATCCACAGCTATTTTTGATGAGGTTTCCAGGCAGAGGGTGTCTTGCAGACATCCCTGTCTCCCTGTAATGGACACGAGCGCTGGCTGTAATGACATCATTAGCTTTGCTCAGTCCCAGCCCCCTCTAATGGGGATTGAGGTCTCACCTCCACCCCACTTGTTCCATACAAGGGGATGGTCTCCCAGATCCATCCAGGGGTTCCCAGCTGCTGGACCCCAGGCTTATCAGGGTCCTTCACAAGCATCTTTGCTGTGGAGGTCGTGGGCAGATGATCTCTTTGGTGGGATGGCCCTTCAATGACTGGCTGTGCATCGCCTGCCAGGACATCCTGAGCCCCATGGGCTGCTGTGGAGGATTGATTTCCTTTTGTTATTGCTACTTATCTTGGCCCTCCTGGTGCTGCTATCAGGGCATTGTTTGGGTTGCTAATTTAATGCTGATGAGAGGATAATGAGGATGGCCATCAGTGCCATAATACCCATTTGATTTTTTTAATTTATTGTGGTAAGGAAGAGGTGACTAAGAGGAAGGGCTGGGGAGCAGTGGTCAGGGTGAGCTGAGCATGCTGGCTCTGTGCTGTGGCATTTCCAGCTTGTGCTGGAGACTGAGGTGGGCAAATCCTGCAGGGCTTCCTGATTACAGAGGCTGCTCCACAAGAAGCTCAGGGCTAGGGCTGTCATCTTCTGGAGATACTTGTATGACACCAGTGCACTAGGGTGGATGATGGTCTCCCAGTCCTGTGCACTTCCAGGACAGCATGGGATGGTGTTATGGGGTCCCAGGGGAGAGTGGACAGACAGGGTTTGCACTTCATCCATGTGTGTGGGGGTGGAGGGAATTACCTGTGAGGCTGCTGAGGGTGGAGAGGGGCTTTGGCACTTGGTTGTGGGGCAAGAGTAGGGGAAGGCATATGACATTCTGGGGTGATAAAGGGGGACTTTCAGGTGCTGGAGGCTTGGCCTCATGGCTGTATCTCCTAGGGTGTTGAAAAGTCTCTCCTAGCCTTAATTCACAACTAGCAAGTTCCTCTAAAGCCCTCTCTTAAGGACAACTCAAGGCTTGTGTGCTCAAAAGTGTCATCCTTCCCTCCACGACCAAAGTCCAGTAATAGCTCTGTGAGCTGAGGAACAGGCTCAAACCCAACCTCCAAGCTGCCCCTCTCCAACACCAGCCATCTCTTGGATCCAAAGCTTCCACCTGGGTGTCCTCAGGGTGAGCTGAGCTCAGTTTGCAGCGAGGAAACCAAGCTGGTGCACTTGGACTGTATCTGTGCTCCATCAAGCTTGTGTGGACATACCCAATGAAGAAGGCAATGATGCTGGAGAGAAATGGGAGATGGAGAGGAGACAGAGAGGAGGGAGTTGTGGGAGAGCTGGGGAGGTTGCAGGGGCCACAGGCTCACCCGGCCAAGCCCATGTTCTGCTCTTTGCACCAAAAACTGCCATGGCTGGAGGAGGGGGGGTCTGCCTGGGGACACTCAAACGTGCCTCTGCCGGGTCAGGGCTCCTCACAGCTTTGTTTTGGCCACGGAGGCGGCAGCGATGCTTTGCAGGGGGCTGGCGGGTGGCTGGCGGTGCTGGAGGAGCACCAGAATGACTTTATTTTGGAAATATGTCCCCGTGGAGCACTCCGTGTCCCTCGGCTGTCCCAGCCCGGAGCCGGCCAAGCCTCTGGGACCTGCTCTGCTCACGATTGTGCTCGCCCTGTCTCTTATCGCTCTGCTGGGAAAAGAGCTGGCGAGGACGCGAGCCAAACCCGCGCGCGGTGTCGCTCCCTTCGGCGCTCTTGAGCCAAAGATGGGTTTTTTCTTCCTTTCTTTTTCATTATTTTTTTTTTTCCTTTCCCAGGCACATTATTTTCAAGTCCCTAGGGTGGCGGAGAGGGTGATAAGGTGGCAGAGTTTTGGCCAGGAGCGGGAAAGGGGGGAGGGACGGGACACAGGGTGTCGTGGCACTTGGTGGCACCGTCTCTGCCATCGGGCCAGCCGGGTGCCAGGCAGGAAAGGGCGTCCCCAGCCCCGCGCAGAGTGGGACAGGGAGGAAAGGAAAGGGATGGGGACAGGAAGGGCAGAGTGGCGCCCAGCGGGGGGTCACACCAGGCAGGGAGAGCGCCCTGTTCCCCACTCCTTCCCTCTCCGGGCAGGTTGTGCCCTTCGGCCTCACCATGGGCTGGGGCTCAGGTCAGGGAGTTGGGGGAGGGAGAGGAGGGGGGACACAACGCGCTGTTGAACCTGGCCCAGAATAAACAGCCTTCTGCCGCCGGAGAAAACAGCCGGCTTGTTTTCCAGGCGGACGGGGAAACGGTGGAGCCTTTTTCCTCTGGCCCCGTTCCAGCCGGGAGGCTCCACAGCGTTAACCCGCTCAGCCCGGGTGGGAGCGGGGAAGCCATCCTGGGGGATGCTGCTGCTGGGGTTCCCCGGGGATGGGGCTTCTCCCATGGGGCTTGTGGTCTGCAGAGCAGCGAGGTTTGGTATCGCCACTGGGTTTCCTGCTCTTGCTGTGTCAACCATGGGTCCTCTTGGATATTACGGATTAAGGACGATTGCAAACGTGAATTGAAGAAGAAGCTCAACCTAAACATGAGGAGGGTGATGGAGCCCTGGAATAGGCTGCCCGCAGAGGTGGTGGAGTCTCCTTCTCTGGACAAGTTCCTGTGCAACCTGCTCTGGGTGGATCTGCTCTGGCAGGGGGTTGGACTAGATGATTTCCATAGGTCCCTTCCAACCCCATGTGATTCTGTGACCTGCTGCCTTGAGTTCTGCTGCTCTCCTGGTGGCAGTGATGACACGGTGACCATCTCCTGGTGGAGGATGGAGGGAGTCAGAGCTGGGTCAGGCTGGGTGTTCTTGCCCAGCTTCCCATACACCAGGGATGAGATGACATTGCAAACCACAGGGGGAAGGATAGCAAAGAGCCACCCACACCTTCCTGAAGGACCTGGTCTTTAAGAAAGACACCCAAAGAACTGTTAAGTAGATCACCCAATAGAATTATTGGTGTCAAAAACAGAGCCTTCCCCTCCCTACAGGACACAGCAGCCCCATGAAGTCCCCACATGTTCGCACTCTGGAACGGAGCTGAGCTGAGCACAGGCATGTGAGTGAGTTGGCCAGAGACCCCCGGGAGCCTGCGATAGGATGCCTCCCCATGGGACGAGCAGCTTAGCATAAATATTTAATGGCTCCAGTAAATATTTAACTTCTCCGACATGAGTGAAGATGGAAAAACCAGACCCTGGCGGGCAACCTCCCAAAGCCCCTGGGTGAGATGCTTCTAAGAACTCTTCCCAAGTCTCAGCCCATTGTACGGGCTTCTAGGCAGGACCTGGCTTTCATTAGATGTATGTGCAGAGCTGAACATAAGGGGGCTGTGATCTGAAATCGGCTCATTATAAAAATAGCATGCCCTTTGCATGAGTCAAAAAAACACCCGCTCCCAATTAAACGGGAACGTCATCCATCTGAAGTTGAGACCAGCACTCCAGCTGGCTCGTGCTCGGCATTAAAATCATCTCTTTGGGCATTTCTTGCTTGAGAGATCACTCCTGGGAGGATAAGTGTTTTAGAGGATGGTCACAAACTGTGCAGCAGAGGGAATTCTGCTCATCTTTACCCTTGAGGTTGCTTAATGCTGATGACAATGTCAACAGAGGGATTTCTGCTCCCCCCCCACACCCCCCCCAGCTACGGACAGCACCTGGCAGATGGCAGTCGATGTGAAATCTCTCTTCTCTGTTGGGGGATCAGGTCATCCCGGAGCAAGGGGAGCCCTGCACACCCATGCTGCGAGCACATGTGAGCCAACCCTCTCGTCTGACACACTGAACCTCAAAATTTGGTTGTCAGCATCATTTCCTCTCTTTTCAGATGAAGCGTAGCTTGCTGGGGGGATGTCCCATGTGTGCAAGATGCTAGAAAGCCCTTGTCCCATGTGTCCCACTGCCTCAGCACAGGACTCTGGGATCTCAGGGAGCAGCGGGCAATCCCGGAGCTCCATCCCAGCCTATTTTTTTCCGAAGAGCCAATTTTGCACAGCAAGACCTAGAAACATTGCCATCTGGTTGGATGTTCCTGCGCTAATAATAGTGTGGCTAAATATTTGCATGTGGGCCTCTTTTAGCACTGGGGCTCCCAGAGGAATATGGGCCACATCTCTGGGGTTTTTAATAGAAAGCAAGCGAGGCCACGAAGTGAGAGGAAGAAAAGGTGTCAGAAAACAACGGGTCAATGGAATGAGACAACGAGGGGACCCCAGCATAAAGAAGAGTCCTACAAAAAGAGTCCTTGACCAACTCCAAGCGATCGTACGGGACTGGTGTGGTGTCGTGTGTGTCAGGGCTTGGGGGAAGCTCTGCCTCGTGCGAGGGAGGAAGCCTGACGGGTCAGCAAGCTCAAACCACTCAGACTCATCCTTCCCGAGACACATCGCCCGATACTGGTGCTCTGAACTGTGGTTTCCTGATGCAGCTGTTTGATAAATATTTATCTCTGCTCTATTGCAATTAGGACAGCCTCAGAAGTGGGTTTACTCAAGAGGCACCACAAAAAGAAGACAATTTGGATAATGAATGTGTCTATTTATTTTCCACTCATAAGGACTCTCCTGGAAGCTCCTGCAGAAGCTTTCCCAAAGCTGCATGTGTACGTCTGGTGCCGCACAAAGGTGATAATTCTCATCTCTGTTCTCCCTCACCTCATACTGGTTTTACCCCAGTGCCCACCCACTGAAGCTGCCAGCTTGCACCAGTAGAAGGGAGAGCTGGGCGGACTTTCACCAGGTCATTAGTTGCAATATGGGAGGCTTATCCTTCAGTGTCCACATATGTTCACATCTTCAGCTCGAGAAGGGAGGACCTTCTCCCGGTGCAGGCTGTTGGGGATCACTGGAGGCAAACACCCCGTGGCAGCAATTAGGCTGCAAGGGTTTGGTTTTCACTGCAGAAAAAAGATGTAGTATTGTCCCAGAGCAAGGGCCAGGGATGTCATGCAAGGTACTTGGTCATGGGAAAGATGGTGGAAGAATTTACTGTTCAACTCAAGCTGTGAGCTCACGAGAGAGGTGGTTTTTAACTTTATACTTTTGGCTTTCCCCAAGACAGAGAAGGCGTTGGGGCCGTATTCCCAGGCTGCAAACCCATATGGTATGGGGCAGAGGCAGGCAGGTTATACTTACTGCTGCGGGGTTAGCTCAGGGGTCAGTTCCCAATTTCCTGCTCATGCCTACGAGGAGCTTGATCCCATTCCAGCCTCAGGCCACCACCGCTGGGTTGCACCATGATGTTCCTTGTTGTTCTGGTGTCAAATGCTGCTGTATCGCACCCCTTCCTGGGGATCAGCCCCAATGTCCTACCCATGGAGGAGGTGTGTGGAGGGACCAAAGGGTCTTCACGCCCTCCATGGAGGGACCGGAGGGTCTGCACACCCTTCATGGAGGACTCAAGGGTGCTGCTTGCAGAAAAAAGGAGCTCTTTTCATGGACTTGTAGCACAAACCAAGCAAATCCTCCATGTGTTTTGGCCAGAAGATTAACTGGGCCCCATCCCTGGGAGGGTGACAGAAGTGAAGAAGTGGCTTCTTTGTTGGATTTGGGAAGAAGCAGCCCTTGCACTCTCCTTTATGGGCTCGCCGCCTCTTACATTGCTTTCTTCCCCTCTCCCTTCAACCGGTTGCTCCATACAAGCCTCCCCGCCATTCAGGGCCATCCCACCCCCCTCCCCAATGCCCATCACCATCTGCTCACTGCAACCCTGTGCAGCCCAGCCCCGATCCCTCGTCTGGGGGTGGCTCCTCAACCCTTTGTGCCATTTTATCCCCTTCGGCCGTAACTCCTCCGCTTGCCCCTCGCTCCCTCCTCCTCGCCCCGGGCAGGCGAGAGGTGGGGAAGGGAAAGGTTCCCCCAGTTCTGTGCAGAAATGTTCGAGTGTGTCAGAAGACAAAGCCTGTCCCCTTTGCAACCCACCAGCTGCTGCTGCCACAAAAGCGGGGAGAGGAGGGGGGCCGGGAGCGTGGGGGGCACTTTGTGACCCGAAAGGAAAAACCTTGAGAAAAGAACAGAATAAATATCCCCTCCTTCCGCCCCTTCTTAACAAGAGGGGACAGAATTAAACACTTTTGTTAAGTGAGGGGCTGTCCCCCACACCAGTTAACACGGCTCCTGCGCCCTGTCCTGGTGTCGGACTTTAACTCACTCTGTGTCGTGTCTTTCTCTCCACAGGCAGAAAATTCAATTAGTCTCAAGCAAATGCCTTCCTAAAGGACACAGAAAACGAAAATAAAGAGGAGAAATCTGCTTTCATCCTCTACAGAAAGAGGCTTTGGGGGGGAAATACAGATTAGGGAGATAAAGAGGCAGGTTTAAGGCTTTCAAAACGGGTTTTTTCTCTTTTCTTTTCTTTTCTTTTCTTTTCTTTTCTTTTCTTTTCTTTTCTTTTCTTTTCTTTTCTTTTCTTTTCTTTTCTTTTCTTTTCTTTTCTTTTCTTTTCTTTTCTTCTCTCTTTTTTCCTCTGTTCTCTCCTCTCCTCTCTCTTTGCTTTTGGTTTGATTTCTTCCTCTTTGTTATTTCTTCTCCCTCTTCTTTCCTCCACTCTCCCTGTCTTACTCTTTCTCTCCTGTTGACCAAGGCCCGTTCCCACACACACCACTGTTGAATTGATCCAACCCCCTATGGAAGTGGAGCTGTGTTTTTCTTGCTATGAGTAAGGCTCCAAACCAACCCTGGGTTTTTGCCTGTCCATACAGCTCCTCCATCCAGGAACAAGGATACCCCACTGCCAGGGAAAGGGAAGGACTGATGCTGGGAATGCTCCTCTGCTGGGACATCCCCTCCTGCAAGCCAAAGGGGTTAGAGATTTCTGTGGCAAATAGTGGCCACTGGGAACCAAGGGTGGTGTTGCTGGTGGCTCAGTGGTGAGGACCAGCTCCCTGCATGCAGAGGGCTCGGGTGCTGCCCTCAGGGCACCATGCCAGAAGGGGCACGGAAGGGTTGGGTGCCTCCTCCACGGGGCACTCGGTGGCTTATCGTGCACGGTAAGAGAGGCGAGCACTTCCCGGTGATCAGGCTTCCTGCCTCTTGATTGCAGATGCTGGTGTCTAATCACCGCTTCCTCCCCTGCCTCTCGCCCTGCGGTGGGGCTCGGGGCTCCCTCACAGCCCAGGGTAGGTTGGCATCATCCCATCCTCCAGGTTCACCTCCCACAACTGGTTTTTCCCATCTTGTTTACCTCCTCCTCTTCTAACAAGTTCATCTTCGTGTGCTGGGCTGGTCCTTGGCTGCCAACGCTCCGGAGCGAGGGCTGGTGCCTGATATTGCTGCCTGCCAGAGATAAGAGGTAATCTCTGGTTTATGGTCGCGAGTACAACTTGCAGATCAGAGCCTCTGTGCGGAAATCAGGACGGTACAAACACTCTGGGGAGAAGGGAGGGGGTTGGCAGCACATCCCTTTTATTGAAGCTGCCTGTTGTTTTCTTGTGGGCCTGCCCCTACAAAGTACCAGGAGCTGTTAGCATGGAGGTACAGCTCCAGCAAGCCCTGGGTGAGAGGGACCAAATACTTTGGTGGGGCAGAACACTTCATTTTTTGCCTCATCAGAGGCTGGGCATGGGGAGATTGCCCATGAGCTTCCCTTGAGCACAGCCCTCTCGAAGGTACAAGGAGGAAAAGAACAGAAAAAGGGCACTGTGCCAAATGATAACTTGATTTCATGCTGAAATAACTCAAAACTGCCCTGCACCAAGATTTTAAGGCATTTCTAGTGTCTTTCAAGGTCAGCCCTTGGGAGGGAAAAAGGCTCCACAAACATTGCCTGGAAGGGAGAAAATCTGGCTGACCTTCCTTCCAGTATTCAGCCACTGCCATCTCTTTAGGTGCAACCAACATCTGGCAGGAGATTTGGGGTTTTTAGCTTGCATCCTTCTCCCCCGACATATCTTTCTCATGAGCTCCCTGCCACACAAACAATGAATACGCTTGGCTCTTTCTGCTGGCACTGGTTTCATTGCCCAGACCACAGGGGACGATGGACTGGACCACTTTCAGGTTGCTTTTGGAGATGAATGCATAGCTGTGGCCTCCCAACATTTTCCCAGTCGAGGAGGATGAGCCAAGTCTCTGAAGTGCCAAAGGACAAGACCGTGTGGGATGGAGCGAGGAGATGGTGGAGTCCCAAAGCAGAAGGGTGGAAGATCAGGGGAAAATAAATAGGGAAAAAAAAAAAAAAAAAAGACAGACTGCAGAATCAAAGGCAGAAAATCAGTTTGGAGACAGGGCTTTGTGTCTTGGCTTTTCCCTACGTGGAGATCTCCCCAGACTTGGCTCGCTCTGGCCGAAAGCCGGAGAGGGAGCGTGGAAGGAGCTGTGCAAACAGCAGAGCGGCTCTCGCGGCGTCTGCAGGGCCCGGTGGCTGCGGCGCTGGTTAATCAGTTACTCGCTCATAGCCCCGAGCTCCTGCGAGCTGCTTTCATCTCCGAGCCAAAGGAAAGGATGGATCATTCTTCAGCAGCTTCCTCTGCAACATCTGGGCTCTGCGAGCGCCGGCTCTGCCTCTCCGGGAGCAGCGCAGCGACCGCAGCACCCCCCCGCCCCGGGCACGGGATGCTCTCGCCGTCCGGCACCGGGATGCATCCAAGGGGGCTGCTTGATCCCGGGCATAGTCTTAGTCCCACCAACACCTTCGTTCTGGCCTTGATTCAAGCTGTGGGTCCCTCCAACATGGACACTCCAGCCTCCTGCTCTGTTGAGGTCTCAGGCGCAATGCTCAAGGCTTAAATAGTATAAAGAGAGGGGATGGCAGACACTACCTCATGCCAAGTCCCTCGTGGCCATCGATGTGGTCATCGTGGCTTCCTTGGCCATTGCCCTGGACTCTGGTCCTCTTGAAGTTCTTCTCTTCCTACCCTCTAAATAGCATGTTTTTCCCCTGCTCTTTCTCCCATAAGCAGGGCTACCAGCCTCCAGACACTCAGGAAAAATTCCCACTCCTGTTCCCCTCATGGTCTGATGAGACAAAGTAGAAAAAAATGGTCAGAGGGAAGAAGAAAGGAGCTGGTTTTGAAATGAATAGAAGCTGCTGGTCAGGCTGCCACCGAACAGACAAAGCCTTTCCAGCGTGTAACTGCTTGTCTATGCAGGGAAATTAATTGGAACAGCTTTTCCAAATTAGCTGCATCTGATGATGATAAAAATAATAAAAACAAATAGTGGATTAAGTTAAATTAGGAAAAAGCAGCTTTATTCTGGAATAGGCGTGTCCACATTCCAGCATATTTTATTCCACAATAGCAGCTTTGCTCTGCTCCTCTCTGCCGACAAGCCCTGACACCGGCCCCGTGCTCGCTCCCGCTCCTCCTCTGCAGGGCCATGCTGCCTGCTTGCTCTCCCCTCCTGCTGCCAGAGGCTCCTCCAGACTTTTTCCTCCAGGCTGCCATTTTCCAGCACGTCTCCCTGCCTGAAAGTCCTCCGGGAACCTGCCGTCTTGTGGAATTTTTGGCGTTTCTCATCCCAGTGAAAGCTGCCCCCAAGCAGATGTGTGACTCCGCTTTCCCGCTGCCCCTTGCTCCCTGCAACAGCCTCTTGGACAAACGTGGCGTCATTCCCACTTGGAAAATTCATTTGGGTCCTTCTCTTAGCACCCGGTCCCTTCTGCTTTCCCCCAAAACAGCTCCCCTATTGCACAGGCGGCTCGCCTGCCTTCGGCTTAGCTCCCCAAAGACGTTTGCACACCCATACAAAAATCCGGGATTTATGTTGGATGGGGAAAGATGAGAATTTGGCACACACACCGCAACCAGAGAGCCACCTCTCTGACCACGCTGAGCTCGCAGAGCCTGGTGCCTGGATCCCATTCCATTGCTGCCAAGGCCACGGGCTCAGTCTCCGGTGGGGCGAGCAGGAACGACTCCGCTGACCCTGCGGAGCTGTGGCAGCTTGCGTCAGACGGGGATCTTGCCCTTTCTGTTAGAAAGAAAGACATAATTTTAATTATCTTGACATGTTTATCGCTCTGAGCCTGGGCCCGTTATCTCCCCGGGTTCGTTCTCAAATATGCAGCGCCGCAAGAACGTGATTGTCTCCGATTAAAAATCCTGCTTGAGGTATTCCTGCAGCTGCACTTTGTGTCAAAGGATAAAAAATGTGTGGAGTGACTTTCCTCGCATTGTTAAGCAGGAGTAGCTGTTGGGAGCTGCGAGCCATTGCCTGCACAATGGGACAGCTAATTTATGGGTCTGCATGTGTTCGCCCTGTCAAACCTTCTTGCAGGGAGGGCTTAAAGCCATTAAAAAGAAGGGTTTTGTTAGTGTCCCTACAAGTTGCTTCACTGCACGGAGTGAAGTGTAAGAGCTACTGGTTTGCTGTGCATACTGTTGGCTCTCGGTCCCTCGGTTCTGACCCTTGCAGCAAAGCTGGGACACAACCCGGGGGGCTGGCTGTGCCTGTGAGAAGGGCAGAGGCACTGTTGCCCCCCGTCCACCCATGGTGGACATTTAATGAATTGAGTTGCCCATCCTCCTCACTCAAGCCCAGTTACCCCATCTCCCTCTCCAGTGCGCACATAGCAAGAACCTATTGTCTCTTCTTCTTTGACCCTCATTTCATTTCCATAAAGGACTTCTTTTTTTTTCAATGACATTGTCCGTGCATATTTGGAAAAGTCTTTAAACATCTGCCCTGTTTTCTGTGACCCACCTGATCCTGCAGCCATTTCGCTCTTAGACTGACCAAAGTCCATGCCCCAACAACCTCAGCCCCGTGGATTTCCCTCTCTCCTTTTGAACAGCTGGATAGTAAATTCCTGGTGAATCATTATTTGTATTTATTATTTGCCACACCAAAGGGCTCAGGCATCCTAGGCATGGGGGCCTTGGCCAGCACGCAGGAATGACGCTCTCTCTCTCCCAGCAAGTTTTACAATCTCAGGACAAAACAGAAGATAACTGGGGCTTGTTGAAGAGCCCCAGACCACAGTGTCAGCCAGCCTCTAAATAGTCCCAGCATCATCAGCAGGGCTAAAAATAAGCCTAGGGAGGTTTATTTTCATTATTATTCTGCCAGAATATGCCTTCTCCAGCTCACAGCCGCGCGCCAGCCCCGCTCCCTCCTCCTCCTTCTCCTCCTCTTCCTCTTCCTCAGCCCTGTCCTTGCCATTCCCATCCCCTCGGGGACCCCCACACGCAGCCTCCCGCCAGCCCCGGGGGACCCGCAGGTTGCAGTAGCAGATGGCAGCCGCGGGGGCCGGGTGACCTGTTAAACCGCCACCGGTCACTGCCTGCGAGCCCCCGCCAGCCCGGGGGCCTGTGTTTATTTGTCTAAGGCGGCCCAAAGGGCTGGTCCCCGCCGGCCCCGCTCGGCTGGCAGCCTTCATCCCAGCGATGCTCGTGCTTCCCTGCCTGGATCACACTGATGGTCCCCGGGGCCGAGAGTGTGCTTTCCCCTGACAGCAGCTTTCTCTCCAATTTTTTGCTCCATATGGTACAATGTGGGGCTGCCTCGTCGAACCCAGCTCCAGCAACATGGGAAGGAATAAAGCAGCAGTAACCCACCCTGGATACTAGCTCTGCTCCTGGGCAAGCCCAGGAGAGCATCCCATGGAGGCAGCTCTGTCCCTTCCATACCCCGTGCTCAGTCATTTAGGGCAACACGGGCATCCATCGCTGCCCTGCATGGACCCACAGAGACCCATCTTGGCCTCCCAGTCCAGCACTGGGGGATGAGCGACCCTTGCTCAGGTGGGTGGGCAAAGTACTAGTGGCAAATGGCAGGGGGTGAAAAGGGAGGGTGGCAATGAGAAAGAGCCCACAGTCCCGGGGGAATGTGCAGGACTGTAAAAGCACACTGCCATGTGCAATTATCAGGAGGAGGCTGGGGAATCAAATACAGAGAGTGGGTTATGAGAAGGCAAAAAGGGACAATGCGGCCAATAATTTTTAATTATTCTTACAACAACAAGGGGAAACTAATCTCCAGGCTCAGGGTGCAAATTCAATTCTCCCCTTCCCATCATTTGGCTGAGCACAATGGCACAGAGGCAGCCTGGCATGTTTCTCCTTCCCCCGGGGGATGCCTGCTTGCTCTGGTGTGGCAGAGCCCACGTCCTGGGATAAATGCCCTCATCCCAGGGCTAGAAGAGGAGATTCCCTTGGTGGGCTCCTGTCTCATGTGCCTTTCAGCTCACTGTTCTAAGCTTAAGAGGGAGTACTGCCGGTCTCACTACTATGGTGCAAGGTGCTGTACAGACCTGCTCTGCCCAAAAAAAGTGTTTGGAGTTTATATACATCAGGGAAAAGGCAGGGAGAAAACTAAAGCATGAAGCAGAGACATGACAAGCCCAAGTCCTCTTGGCAAGGAGAGGACAGAGGCTCGATACGGGCTATAACACCCTCTGCTGCGGTGACAAACCCTATGGCAGTGCTGAAGATGAGCTCAACCCCACTCACATCATCGGGGGGAGCATGGGGGATGCCATGGGGGGCACGGAGCAGCCCTGCCAGCCTTGGGGCTCGTCCCACAGCCAACACAACGCATGACACAGCGCAAGGGGAAGCCTTCAAGAAGAAAAACCCTTTTCCCGTTGGAGCAGAATTGCTTTCATAACTACACCCCAGCACATCCCAGCCTCTCTGTCCTTCGCTTAATTAACTCCAGAGCTTGTATGGTTTTTTTTTTTTTTGGGGGGGGGGGGGGGGGGGGGGGGGGGGGAGAAAAAAATAGAAAGAAAAGCGGAGAAAAAGAATGCAATTTTTGAAAACGCCCCCCGCCTCCGCGGGGTATTGTGGCTCTGCAGCCCCACGGCTGGCTTCCTCCGCCGCCCGCCCCCGCAGGACCCCGGCGCTGGCCCAGCTCCCCCGCACACAGATGTGGGCTTCCCCCGGGGCCCCCAGCGCCGCGTTGAGAAAGGCCAAACCTGCCATGGTCCTTTCGCAGCTCTGCCGAGAACATCACACCCTTCACCGCCCCCCCACCAGGGCATTCCCCACACCCCGCATCGTCCCCGGAGTGGCAGCCCCCAAGGGCTGGGAAGGGCCTCGTCCCCCGCTCCGTCTTTCCTCGGTAGGAAGGATCCCGGGTAAATAAACAGCAGCTGCTGGTGAGCTGGATCCGAGGGCTTTTTCCCATTCTCCGACCGGGGCCGTGATTGCGTCCAGGTGCGGGGAGCTGAGGCCGGAGGTTTGAGCGCTGGGATGCTGGGACAGATTTGGCATCATTCTGCTTGAAGAGCTTTGGCTGCGGTGGGATGACTCCAGGCTGACCCTCAACACATACATTGAAAGACCCCACTCTCACCGTGGGGTGAGAGTGACTGTGCCTCAAGCCTGCGGGCTGTCGGCAGGAGGGAGGCAGTTTTGGGAAGCTCATGAGGATGGTCACCACCCCCAGAACCATCTCCTCCCCAGCACCATCTCCTCCCATCGACCCAGCTCTCACAGGAGGTGGTCCCCATCACACCAGGCTGTGCCAGAGCCAGTGGTGGTCCTAGGACTCAGTGGAAAGTTGGTTTGAGACACAGGAAACCAAACTCAGTTTCACTTTGGGTTGCCCTTCTTTTTTTTTTTTTCATGCTGAGCTACAGATACAAGAGCAACCTGAGTTCTGGGGGCTTTTTGGTCTGGTCTCCATCCCTGCCTGGGGACACCCCAGGGGGAGTCTCGGTGATGCCCCCCAGAGCGGGTGGCAGCCCCAGCTCCCCCTGAGCCTCAGGGTTGCTGATCGAAATGAGGAGTGAAAAACCTTGTCCTGCACATGGTGGCTTTGTGCTGTCCTGCGGGGACCCGCAGCACCCATGGGTGAAAATGCAAAGATACATTTTCACTCAGCAGAGCAGGAGCTCAGTCAGAGGTGAAAGGAGACAGGCCCAGGAGACACGCGTCCCATGAGTGTCCCTGATGCCACCTCCTCTCCTGACACCCAGGAGCTGCCCACCTTGGCCAAAATGACTCCTCCAGCGGGGACTTTCCCACACTGGGGTACGAACCAAAGCCGTCATCCCTCTGTGATGCCAACATTCTTGCTGGACCCCAACAAAACCCAACGTGTCCCCAGGCCCACTGTCCTCCCAATGGGCAGGGGACACTTTGCTGCCTCTGCTCTGCGCCCGCCCTGGCAATGGCACGGCACCGCTCGGCAATGAATCATGGTCTAGCGTGGACAGCATCCCTCTCCATACCACACCTGCCACGCTTTGGTTCGCCCTTCCCCTGGACAAGTTTTTCCCCCTCCCTTTGAGAGTGGCTCTTTTCAGCTTCCCATGAAAGGAGCCTGTTCTCCCCGTGATGGATTGCACCTGATTTCAATATCAATGAAGGCATCAGCCTGGTTAGCTGAGGTTTGTTAACAGGGTCGCCCTCCTCCCTCACTGCTCCGAGGAGCCAAGGCAGTGGCTGATCCCACCCTTGGGAATGGATTCTTCTGCCAGCCAGGTGGGCAGCACAAGGCGATGGGTGCATGATGTTTGGGGCAGGGATGGGTTTGCCAAGGGCTGTGCAATGGGAGAAGGGTGAATAGCACAGGGCCTCCAGCACCGAGCACCCTGGGTGTTGCCATGGTGCCTCCTCTCCCTCTGCTAATTGAGAAAAAAAAAAATTCCAACAAGAAATGAAAGAGGAGAAAAAAGATGATCCTTTCTTTTCTCCCAGCCTTTTATCTCCCCCTCTAAGGCTGTTGCTTTGAGTCCTATGTCGAAGGCATCCATTGCTAAAGGAGCCTGAGGGTGCCATAAATTCAGGCAGCCCTGAGCGATGCTTCTTGCCCCCACCCCATCCAAGGAGGCCTTTGTTGTTCCCGCTGCCTGCTATTTATGGCCCTCGAGCCAGGCCTGTTCCCAAGAATGCTGTCCCCCTTGTCCTCAGGCTGGTGGAGGAGGTGCTGAGGAGGCACTGGCTGGTTTTTGGGGTTCAATACCTGCCCCCAAACCATCCACTGAGCCCAGACTGAGCGGGTGCCCATTACCCCCCATCATGCGGGGAGCTCCCGGGGGATCAGAGCCGTGATGACAGCCCCCCTGCCCACCAGCTCTTTACAGCTATCCCGTGTTTTAGCCTCAATTCCCACTGCCTGGGCCAAATGGATGTCAGCTCCCCGGCGAGGTGCAGCGTGGCAGGCAGGGTGCGGGCAGGCTTCCTGACTGCCAAGCTGCAGCTCACCAGGAACATCTATCTGATGGGTTTCTTCAGCAGTAAAAATCCCCTGCTATACTAATATCTTACCCGAGAGAGCAGAAATACCAGCCCTATTGATACCAACCTCCCGCACGGAGAAAGTGCAAGTGAAACCATCCCAGAAAAAAACCCCACCCATCCTTCCAAACCGTCCCGGCTGCTCTGCGTGGTCAGATGGGAGCCCAGATGAAGTGACTGAAAAGGTGAAGAAGAGGGATGTGAATTATTCAGCCGGCTCTGGCTGCCCCAAAGGGCAAACCCCTGGCTCTCCCTCTGCCTGCGCCCTGCAGAGTGTTTAAACCCTGCCTGTATCTCTGGGCATCTGACAGAAATGCTGAGACAGAGTCAGTGGCTTGTTCCCCCCTCTCCTCTCCCTTCCCCGGGGTTTCGTTAAGCTTTGTGTAATGGAGCAGAGGGAAAGGAAAACAGAGAGAGAGGGGAAGCGATGCAAACTGTGAAAACAGAGGACTCCTCCAGTGCCCCAGGGAGCTCGGGAATGGGAATGAGGGCATAATTTTCCAATGGGAAAAATAAACCTTCCTGACAAACTGGAGAGGTGAGTCCCTCTGGATGAGGTCAAGATGATCTGAAAGTTTGGAGCAGCCAGATGGCTCATCCTCCTCTGCCATCCCTCTGCTTTGTCGCTTCACAGCCCAGGCTTCTCTCTTCCATGTCCTTGGCTGAGTTTTGGGTTTCTGCAGTGGTTTCTGGGCTAATGCTGCTCCTGGGGATGTGGGCAAGAGCCTCTGGTAATGACACCCTGCCTCTTTGCCCTCTTTTTTTTTTTTTTTTTTTAATTAACTGGCATCTGTTGGCACAAAAAGCATGAAGTGACAGCAGAGTTGATTGTGTTGCCTCCAAGCCTCATAGTGACACCCCACAATAGCACCCTGTGCGAGGAGGGCACAGCTCAACCTCCCACCATGGCACACCTTCACCAGGCTCCCCATGACCTTTTCCAGTTTAAAACCATTCCCCTTCATCCCATGGCTCCCCTCTCTGACCACGAGTCCCTCCCCAGCTTTCCTGGAGCCCCTTTAGGGACTGTAAGGCTGCTGTAAGTTCTCCCTAGAGCCTTGTCTTCTGCAGGCTGAACAATCTCAACTCTCTCAGCAGAGGGGCTCCAACCCTTTGATTATCTTCATGACCCTCCACTGGACCCGTTCCAAGAGGTCCATGTCCCTCCTCTGCAGAGGCCTCCAGAGCTGGCCGCAGTGCTCCAGGTGGGATCTCACCAGGGTAGAAGTAGCAGGAGAATCACCTTCACCCCTGGGCTTCTCTCCCCGGAACAGGAGAAGGCTTTTTTACCGAGATTTGTTTCACAAGATTTGGGGGGGGGGGAGCTGAGCAAACCAGCAGCTGGGGAAGTGCCGAAGCTCTTCTTTGGGAGACCGGAGTCTCCGTCGGAGCCGCGGGGGCTGTTGGCAGCGAGGGGAGCAGCTGCACAGCGAGACGTTGCATCACGGAGGTGGATCTAGGTGCGGTCCCCGTGGCGGGCTGTTCGTGCCTTGGGGCGACGCTTTGCTGCGGTGTCTGACAGATGCTGGCAGGTAAGGGCTGGCCGGCAGGATCCGCGCTGTCTCAAACACCAGAAACACACAGCAGAAAAGAAGAAGAAGAAAGAAAGAAAAAAAAAAAAAAAAAAAAAAAAAAGGGCGCCGGGAGGCAGGGATGGGTGAGCACCATGGAGTCTTCTTGACAGCTGGGTTTCCTGTGCCCCTGCCAGCTCCCTGCCGATGGTCTCTCCCCAGTCCCCCCCCCACCCCACAGCTCCTGCTCCCTGGGATTTGAGGAGCTGGAGAAATTTTCCCTATGGATTTGCCCCAGGGTGGTCCCCGCTGCGGGAAGGGCCTGCAGGGAGGGGGGAAAAGGGGCTTGGAGCAGAGCCAAGCAGCTTCAGCCCTCAATTGGAGACTGGGTGTGATGGAAATACTCCAGCAGGTCTCTGGTAGGAAGGTAAAACCCTTTCCAAGCCCAGTTCCTTGCAGATTTTGCCCTACCGGAGGCTGTCTTGGGAGCTAACCTTGCCCTGGGGAGAGGTGCAGCCACCTTCTGCGCCCGCTCCATGCCTCCTGCCAAGCCACAGTCCACACCACAGCTGTAACTGGGATCACACCAGCCGTATCTCCGTGGGTTTTCCAAGTGAAGTCCTGGGAAGACTAAACAGGGTTGATGCCTCCCCCTTCTTCTCTGGAAATTCCCTGTGCCTATGTGTTTTTCCATCCAGCCTGCACGTCGTAGCGAGGGATCTGGTTTTGGGAGCTCCTGCCCTCCCGGTCCATCCCTCGTGGGAAGTGTGAGCATGGCTTGTAGGACGATGACTCCAGGTTGCACCACGTGCCCGTTGAGTGCTTTTGGCAAGTTCTGGAAGTGGGTAAAACCAAGAAGTGAACGCAGGACCTGACACGGATAGAGACATCCGCAATATTTTCCCGGGCAGTTTTGTGGCATGCAGGGCATCGGCGTTGCGGTTAATTAAACTCTGGTCTCCATAGCAACTGGGCAGGGATAGGAGGAATTATATATTTACTTTCATTTATAGTGGCAGCCTTCATCCTGAGATTAAATGGGAACCAGCCCCTCTCCCCGCACACACGGCAGCTCCGGGGCAGCTTCGGCAGCGGGAGAGGGAAGAAAAGGCTGCTTGTTTCTCGAGATGCCCTTTACTATTCAGGCTCCTTCGACGTGGTTTTATTCAGCTGCATCTTACAGCCGGCATCGGACAAGCCCCCAGACTATTGTGTGCTGAATCTCCCCGTGGAGAAAGCTGCTTGGATCTGCCTTGTGTTTTCCAGTCCATCTCCCCAGTGAGACATAAGGACAAGTTAAAACAGGCAGATTTCGACAGGGCCCAGAGAGAGGACGGTGGAGGATCTGCCGGGTGGAGAAGAGCTGCCTCCCCTCACTCCCCACCCTTCCCAGTGGAAATCACTGCATTGCCAGCTCCTGGCATGGGGGTTTTCTCCCTCACGGGCACCCACCAGACC
>BJBW01006664.1:44713-77646 GCA_004320125.1 Scolopax mira
CAAGGGGTAATGGCTTCAAGTTGCACCAGGGGAGGTTCACGTCAGATATTAGGAAATATTTCTTTCCTGAAAGTGTTGTCAGGCCTTGGAATGGGCTGCCCAAGGAGGTGGTTGAGGCAGCACCCCTGGAGGTGTTCAAGAGATGAGTTGACATGGTGCTCGGGGATATGGATTAGTGTTGGGTTGGTGTGGGGTTTGTGTGGGTTTTTTTGTTCGTTTGTGGGTTTGGGGTTTTTTTTTTTAATTGTTTGGGTTTTGCTGGTTTTGCTTTGTTTTGGTTTTGGTTTTTTTCCCATTGGTTGGACTAGATGATCTTAAAAGGTCTCTTCCAACCTAGGTGATTCTGTGACCTTCAGGATGGTTCGTGGGAACCCTGGGACAGGCTTTGGGGGCTGGGGCTGGATCGGCTCGTGGGAATCGGCTGCAAGGGAGAGCAAACCCCTGCGGGGACACTTCCAAAGCGAGTGACAATCCTGTCACCTCCTCCTCCCACCCCTGTGGTGCCTTCGCACCCGCTCCCGTGCTGCCTGCGGCCTCCCTGCTGGGAAGGGGCTCTCATCCCCCCACCTTCCCAAAGCGGGGAGGAAGGATGGCAAACTTCACACCAGCGTGTCAGCCTGGTGTCCCACCACACCTCCACAGCATCCTGCGCCTCCGCCCCCGTGCCTTCTCACCCACCTCCTTCTCCTCCCTCAGATGTTGCTATAAAGACATCAGTGGCAGTAAAGAGGTTAATGGGGGGGGGTGGGGAGGAGGAGGCAGGGGGAGAGCAAAGCGGTTCCCATGAACAGGGTCCAAGGCTTTTACAGCCCCCTCAGCAAAGCAGAGCATCTGGCCATGGGGTTCATTTGCCCTGGAGCAGATGGTCCTGTCCTCCATCCATGTGGCCGGGCAGGCGGGCGATGGGCTGAGGCTGATCAGCCCCAAAGAGCCTTTTGTCACTCGGAGATTTCGCAGGAGACAGGACAGAGCCTCACAGGGGGCCTGGGAGAGCTCTGAAAGTCAGTCTGAACAGGCTCCTGGTGTTGTTTTTATTTTTTAAATATAAAAATCCTACCAGAGCTCAGTGTTGACCCCTTAACCCAGAGCCCCCGTCATTAGTGGGGCCTCCTAACAGCTTACTTCATGGCCGGGACACCGGTTCCCTTGGGGGAGGAGTGATACTGGGACCTCCTGGCTCTCGTGTGGTTGAGGTATGGGCATCGGTGTGGGGAGGAGAGGTTGCTCTAGCTTTGGTCAGCCTGCCTGGGCACGTCGCCTCGCTGGAAGGAAGGTTGGCACGTTCAGAGCCGCGTGTCCAGCACTGTCTGCCTTGTCACACTGCCCTGGGAGGCTCAGCAAGGAAAGGCTGGGAGCTCCTGCCAGGAGAGGGCTTAGGGAGGCTCATATCTTCCATCACCTCCCAAGGGCCACAGTGATGGGGTCCTGAACTCTGAGCGTGCCCTGAGGGATGCTTTGGGGCAGCCCTTCCCATACTAGAGAGATACACCCCCAAAACCAGCAGACACACTCACCACGCTGCTGAGCAAGGTGTTTGGTGGAGAACACCCTTGCCAAGGACCCCGCAACAAAGATTTATGGCATGATGGTTTAAGGCTGTAACCAGAGCTGAACCTAGCAGGCTCCTGGTTTCCTAAGAGGAGCCTCCTTACACTATGCAGGAGGCTTCCGTGCCTGGGGCTGCTGGGCAAGGCTGGAGCACAGTCCTGGAGCAGAACCTCAGCGTCACATTCAAGGTACCATGAATCACGCCTCTGGTTTGTTTTTTCTCATGTGTGACATCTATCTGTGCTGCCCGGAGGGAATACAGGGCTCCAAGTTCACCTACACTGAAGAACACCCTCCTGGCTTGTTCCTCCTCTGAAGAAAGAGCTGAGCTTCCCTATCTGGGTTTGCAATCTCTAACAAAATAGTTCTGGGCCCTCTCCTCAGCAGCTGTGACATAATTATTGTTACCAGAGATTTAAGCAAACCCTCCCTTTGCTCTCTAAGCACTACAGCCCTTTCTCACCACTTCTCCCTGTGCTGGAGCAGGAGCTCTGAAATAGCCCCTTCCAAATTTCTGCTCCAAGAGTGAGGACTTCAGGTCCTTCTCTTGGGTCATTTCCCTTCCCTGGAGGAACTTCATGCCCCGACACCACTTCTTTTCATCAGCTCTTGAAACAATAACCCATCCTCAGTGATGCAGAATGTTATACAATGATTTTTTTAAGGACGAATCACTGAGGGTTCCTGATACCTTCTCTGCTCAGCAGGAGGAGTATCAGCTGTGCTGGCTCCTCCAGGCTTTCTCCTGAGCCTGGCCCAGAGACCCACCTGTGCTGCTGTTCCTCTGGGTCTATGGAGGTGGGAGAAATGGCTGAACTCATCAGGGACTCCAGATGGACCTTCATCATTCCTATCATCCTGCGGAAACCATGTCTTCCCCTGGCCCTTTGCCAAGAATAAGGAAAATTGATGAAATCTGAGACTTTGCCAACACGTTCCTCAGCCCTCCAGGTCTCCGAGCTTCTAGGACAGCTGTAAGTTATTCTAAGAGAGCCTATATCCTCCCATCCCGCTGGATTTTTCCTACCTTGGCTCTACTACATCCCAAAGGGAGGACAACACTAGCACAGATCTTCCTCTGGAAGCCTGTTTACTAGTGGAATGGGAGCAATTTTCCAGATGTGCTGGAGGGAAGTGGCTTCATCCAGGGACCTGCCCATCGTGGGCTTTGTCTCCCTGCTAAGACATCTTTTCCTTGCAAGGGAGGACGCGCGTGCTCAGCAGCCGGCCCGGCTCGCCTTAGCCTGGACCTGCTCCCAGACACCTCGGTCAGGGCCACATCCGACGGGCTGCAGGCTCTCACACGCCGTGGTGGACCAGCAGCTGTGGGCAGCCAGCCCCACACCATGTCTGGGAGAGACCAGCCTTGTACTGGCCACACTGCTATGCTCCCCAGCTGCTGCACGGACATCTCCATCCATCCAAGAACATCCCTCCCCATCCAGGGACGTGGCAGCAGGTCACGTCCCCTCTCCAGCCAGCCATCCTGGACGGCAGCCACCCTCGGAGCATCTTGCACCTGCACATCCCATCAGCCCCAGAAATGCTCAGGATTTCCCACCAAACTCAATGTGCTCCTCACACTGAGCCGCCGAGGGCTGCCTCGCAGCCCGGATGGAGGATTGCTCTTCCCAGAAGATGGAGAAAGGAGCCAGCTTGGTTTGGAGAACTGAGAATAATAAAAGGAAACACGAGGAGCCAGAGAGCAATGGGAAGCGGGTGGCTGGGTGCTAAAGACAACAGGGGAAAGTCAATGGCAAACAGCTGGAGCCCAGATGCTGAGCAGAACCGAAAGCCTCGGCTCCCGGGGCAGACTATGACTAACCAGCAGATGCAGCCTGGGAGGAGTAAATTGGTTTATCTCTAAGGGGGGAGGTCATCTGTCACCTTAGGCAAAACGAGCACATCACAAATGGGAAACTGCAAATTCTCTGTGACACTGCACCGAAGCAGAGAGAAACCACAGATGATGCCGAGGAGAGCAGCCAGGACACTGGAAGGGGAAGCATTGGGCAGGAAGAGAAAGTAGTCTTGGTCCAACTACATCTCATGTTTAGGTTTAAGCAAGTAAACACTCCCATTCATGTTCAAGTGCTTTAATGTTTTATTGGGCCAGGATTTTAGAAGTGATGAAAAGTCTGTACGAATCCAGAGCAGAGGCTCGGCTGAGAGAAGAAGGAGGAACCGATCAGTCAGCACGAGAAGGCTGGAGATAAGAGATCAGTCAATGGCTGGTTTATATCAGCGAGGCTTCACCCGGGTTATGCAGCTCCTCAGCAGAAAGGAGCCAGAAGTGGCTTTACACGGCGTAAATGCAGTTAGTATCTGTACTAAATCGGGCATTTTAATGGGGTTGGAGAGGGGCGAGTGCTGATTTCTTTGAGCAGAAGAGACACTGCAGTCTCCTTGGACTTGTCAGTGCTCTAGATGTCATCCCATGCCGGGACGGGCAGGGTCACGCAGCAGCCAGGCTCTGTCTATGCTGGATGGGGCTGGACGTCCTCAGATGGGACAGATGGCAGCATGAGCTTGTGCTGCAGCAGAGGCTGAGGACCAGTATCTCTTGTTATGTCTCTGGGAAGCATTTAGCATCCCTGCAAATCCCTAAGTGCAAAAGATAGATGGAGACAGGCAAGTGTCTCCTACTTTCTGCTATAGGTGTTTAGACACTATAGACACTATAGGTGTTTTGTGCCCAGCACCAGCTCTGTCTGGCCGTGCCAAAGGGTAAGTGGGAGGAAACGGAGACAGCCCTAGGTTTTCCTCCACATTTCTCCACTGGTCACTGAGTTTTTGAGGATGTTGCTGCTTCCCAGGTGCAGAACCAGGGATGACAAGATGGTTTCCTCGTGTTGCCTCCTCCTTGCCCATCCAAAGCACAACCCCAGATTTCTACATGGTGTACCAGTCCGTTCCCTGGTTGTGTTTTCTGTGTGTGTGTGTGTCTCACCCTCTCCATCTCCATCCATAGGCTCAGGGATGCTTGCCAAGGGCACAGGGCCCCCATCCATACCTGCTTCTTTTGTGGACATCTGAGCACAGAAGAGAAAGCTCCGGCAAGCAGATGTCGGCACAATCTCCTCGTTAGAGCTCGGTCCCTCTGGACCACGGGAAGAGCCGCCCATCGGAGAGGTCAGGAGCACCGGTGCCTTTCGGCATTGTCCTGCCGCTCCGGTGCCGTGGGTTCCCACAGCTGCGCTACAATGGAGGCACAACAGGCTCCTCTGGGGACAAAACCTAATCTGAGAGATACCCAGGCTGAGAAAGCTCTTCCTAAAAAAGACGCAGTCAAAAGCTCTCGGATGCCCTGTGTCCAGGGATACCCGATACGCCCGCCTGCACTGTGATTACCTCCAGGCAGGCTTTGTCCTCTCTGGCTCCCCTGAATGTCACACTTGTTCCCAAATACCAGCGGGGAACAATGTGGGAGCACACAAGGAAAAGCCTCCTCTGTCCCTCCCAGCTTGAAAGTAAATATCAAATGCCGGTGCCAAAGGGGAGGGAGGGGAATGGCAAGAGAGGAGACAAAAAGGAAAAAGCCCAGGGTTGAGAAATGCCACGGTGAAACTGGGTCATGGCTATAGGGTGACAGGCAGAAAAGGGTCCCTGTTCTCAGGGAGGGTGAGCAGGTGCCTGTGCCCAGCAGCTCCTCGCTGCTAGTGGCCTCGCGAGCAGACATGGCTGGAGGGTACTCTAGGAGATGTAGAAATGTGTCACTACTCCATGTCTCTCCAGCTACCCCATATGATATTTCATATGGGGTGAGGTGCTTTGATGCTCCCCATAAAATCCTTTCCAGGCTCTGAGAAAGTCAACCTTGATGAATTCCAGCAGAGGATGGAGGGCAGTGGGTAGTGGTGGGGTTGGCTTCTGAGACCTTCTGACTGCCAGTGCCACTGCAAATGTGGCAAGAGACATAACATTCCTGGGGACAAAGAGGCTTCATAGGGTCTCCTGGAGGATCTCCCAAATTCCCCCATCTTCCAGTCCCTTTGCACCACACATGGATCCAATAACTCTTCCCCACACACTGCCCGGACGTGAGCTGGAAACAATCTGATTTTCCATCCTTATCTTCCCTCTCTGCTGCTGGTGAAGTCAAGTCCTCTTCAGCCCCCTCCTTCCTGTAGGCCACACATGGTTTATTCCTCTCTCAACAAGTCCCTTTGTCCCTTGAAGGGGATGTGTCTCCAGCTGAATGTGCCGCTGGGCCAGCAGGCTTGTTGTTGGCTCTCCTGTGTCCTCTCCCAGATGGGGAGATGGTCCTCCCAGCATTCCCATGGTCCCTGGAGCTTGGGCAGCACGGTCAGGAGTTGGGTTTTATCAAAAGCTTGCTAGAAATGCAAATAAACACTGTCACAAATGCGGTTGCTATCAGCTGTGCGTCCTCTTCAAACAGCCACAGAATGTCCTCATCCTCTTCCCTGCCTGAGAGTGGAAGGGAAAATTGTCTAAAACCACATTTGTGTCAGCACAACCACCAGGGCCACTGGCCCCAGCGGCAAGTCCATGCCTGGGCCAGTGCAACCAGGGCAATGGGGCAGGAAAACAACTTTTCTGTAAGTTCAAGCTCAAGGTCTGACCCATTAACATTAATCATTAACATTCAAGGCAGTTTTCACGTTGATTTTGCTGGGCTTTGGTGCAATCTTTTATTGAATCACTGGGAATGTGGGAGGAGGTAGAGCAGGAACAGAGGGCACGTGAGCTAGAGAAACAAGTCCAACTGAGCACAAGGGACTGTAATGCCTGGTTTGCTCCTGAAGCTCCTGAAAGAGACCCCTCCTTCTACAGGTGACTGAAAAAAACAGTCATATGTCAGAGAAACTGAAGAAGCTCCTCGACACTCCACAAGATCCTGATGGGAGATCCCCTAGTGAGATCCTGGGGCAAGGCTGGAAGCATGCCTTGGAGCAGGATGGATTGGTAGTGTGGACTATAGTGGGCAGTCCTCTGTTTTGAGCAGTGACCCACCAAACAAGCCACAGCAAGGCCAAGGGCTGAAACTGCAGTTTAGAGACATATAGGGGTTCATGCCTGGCAAGAATTGATGGAAGACTTCCTGCAAAGAGAAGACAACCCAAAGAGCAGCCCCATCTGTTGCTGGATGGCCACACAGGGAGTGTGACCTTGTTTCACAAGAAAATGAGATTTATTCTGCTCCTTTTAATAGGACATCGATTAAGTCTTCCATGCTTGTGAGGGCACCAGGGGTTCAAAGGACCGAGGGGACAGCAAGGAGCAATGAAAGACAAGACTCTCTTGGCTTCACCCAGAGATTTATGGATGCTGTTTGTCTTAGAGCAAGATCCGTATGAACATCCAACTGCTGGTGACCGGACCAGAAAGGCAGAATCCTTCAAAACTGTCAAACTGAGATGAACTCAAAATAAACCTCAAGACCCCTGGCATATCAGGAACCCAAACAAACCCTGCTGCCAGCGCTGGTGGGGCCGCAGGTCAACTGGCTGCTCTCCCAGCAGTGTGCCTTGCAGTCCAGAAGGAATGAGCTCACCACGCAACGGGGCTGGAAATCAAACCCAAGCTAGGAGGGCAGCCTGTCTGTCTCGTGCTCTCTCTGACAGTGAGCCGGGGGCCAATTTTATACTCATTCAAGAAAAATGGCTGTTTTGAGTGGATGGAGCCATGCATTCCTCATGCTTTTGGGGTGACAGCCTCAGCTAGGGCAACTCAATGGGACTTTGCCAACGGAGCTCCATCGGTCTGGGAGTACTTGCTTGGTAGGTGCAGGTGCTGTGAAGTGGTATTTGCAGCTTAGGAGCCTTCGGTAGCCAATATGGGCTAGTAAAGCCCTTGCCACTCGTGCATCTAAGGCAGGAGGAGCCTCAGGAGCACGTGTGCTCCACCGGCTCCAGGAAGCCTTCCCGTGCTATTTTTGCAGCGCTGAGCTCATGGCTCGTATCAGCCTGCCCTTTTCCAGCTTCCTCTCCCTGATATCTGGCTTTTGCCCCGTATTTCCTCACGTGTTGAGCAATCACCTTAAGCCTCTCTCCACATTTCTAGGATTCTTGATTATCTCCCCGCGCGGGGCTCTGACGGAGCTCTGCCTTCCTGTCCTGCTCAGCCAGTTCCTCTGTTTACCTATGACACAAATTATATTTGTTTGCCTTTATTATTTTTATTTTTTTTTAACACAGAGCAACAACTCGGTACTAGGGGAGATGTTTTCTTCTCTCCTTTCTTCTCATTTCTCCATGGTCCCATCCATCTTCTCCAGTTCCTTCCACCTGCAAAGAGCTTTTCTTCTCCCCTTGTCATGGGAAATGTCTAAAATTCCCAGCTCAAGGGAGCCTGGAGTATCTCAAGGCCTCTAACTGGTCCCATACTGGCCACTGTCGTTTGCAGGGAGGTAAAAACTTCGATCCCAATGGGACACAGAGGGGAAATGAAAATCTCCTTGCCACCCCCACCTCCCCGCGCTCCCCCGCTGACCCCCTCTCCCCTCCGTGATCCCACACTCTTCCCTCACAAAGCAAATTCTTCCTGGATTATATTTTAATATCTGCAAAGCCTCAAGTTTGAAAGAAAAACAAATGTGAAACCAGCTCATGAATTTTTCTCGATGTGAAAAAGGCAGAGGGACGGGCTCCCCGAGAGCCTGAGTAGGAGCCCCAGGAATGGCTTAGGGTGGGCAGAGCTGACAGCCCCGCGCTCCGTGAGACCCCGGGATTGAGACATCAGGAGCTTAAACCAAGAAGAGAGAGGACTGTCGTGCAGCCTGATGGTAACCATCTTGGGAGCTTAGTCTCGATATCCCTGGGCATCTATAACATATGATCGTGGTAGAAGTGATTAGGCAGCACTGCAGGGGATGATGCACAAGAAGGTCCTGCCTCCTGGAGAAAACCTGTCTGCAGCAGCATCCCACCCAGCAGAGGCTGGGATTGAGCTGGGGAAACAAAGTCTTGCTGTTCCCTGAGCTTTTCTCTTTTGCATTTGAGCCAGTTTGAGCAAAGAGCAGTTTGTCTGTGCGTGGTCCTCGGTGAGGGAAGCTCCAGCCCTGCCTGGCCCCAGCTCAGTGCACGGTCCCCCGCAGCCCCCGCAAAGCCCCGATGTGTTTTTCTGTTTTGCAAAGGGATGGGGTTGTTACGAAAGGGAAGCAAGGTGAGAGATAACGATAGAATATGGTTTCCTCTTCCCTCTACAGCTGCCAGTTTGAATCCAGCCCAGGTCGGTAGTGGGGGACGCCGTTGCCGCCGGGTGCCTGTCCAGCAAAACGTCTGGCTGGTGGCCCACTTCCTACGGGGCAGGTGGCTGCATCCCCTCCGTGGGGGCTTGGCTTGATCCCTGCGCCCCATTCCAGGGGAGCAGCCAGCAACCAGCTTACTCCAGAATAAAAGCCTGTAAAAACCAGGATCAACTATTATCGAATAAGCCCTTTCTCCACCAGAGTGGACAACCCATCCCCAGGATGCTACTCCTAAGTGGGGATTTGGACAACTGAAATAAACCCCAAAGAAAGGCCCTTGTCATCGTTAGACGTGGTCCTTCAAGGTCACGAAAGGGGGGAAAAAAGGGACTTTTGCAGGGTAGAGGACAGAGGCTGTTCTGTAGCAACAAGAGGATTGACCACTTTGTTGAGGACACCTAGTCTTTTCCAAGAGTACAAAACGCGCCGCCTCTGCCTTTCCTGACACAAACTTTTCTGAGCCACAGGGAACAGGAATAAGGAGTTTCCTCATTTTTGCTACCAGGGTTTGATGATTGGCACTCACCCACCTTTTTCCCGGGCGACAGGGAGCATGCAGACATACAGCATGGTCCTCCCCTACATCTTGGTTTCCCAGTCAACACTATGCTCACTCTGCTTCTTGGGTCATCTTGTTACAGCAGGGTAACAGGAGACATGAGCTGCCCATGAGCCCCAGGGTTCCTCACAAACTGGGACCTTTGCTCCCAGAGCACCCGGTGCATCAGCCAGGCTGGATTATTATCTCCCCTCCCAAATGGGAAAATTAACTCCTACTATTTTGACTCTGTTTCCTCTTTTGTGACAATCAGTCCAGGTCTGAGGAAAGACTCTTGGCCACTCCGGGTTTTAGGAGCATTTTCTACACCCCTTGGCTGGGGACTTCCCCATTGGGCTCTGAGTATGGGACAAGCATGGGGGACTGAGGCAGGGACATTGGCTTCCAGTACACATGGGCTGTGCCTTGCCAGCAGGTCCTGATGTCACCTGGGTATCCCAGGTACCCTTCTTACACATAGGTGATGGTAACTTCAAGGGGAAGTTACCCAAATGACCAGCACTCAGTGTCATGGCATGAGGTTCTAGTGCACGGGGAGAGCTGGAAATACACGTGGGGTTAGTCCTGGAATAAATATCATCTGTGGCTTTGTCTTTGACCGAGTGATCTGGGAGGAAATGTTCTCAATTCTCTTATTGCCACGAGGATTTGTTCTGACTTGTCTATGTTTTGGGGTCTATAATATTCTCTTCCCAAAGGGATCATCTGTTCTTGGTTAGCTACCACCAGGCCACCCCATGGCACTGGTGGATTTCAATGGCTAGAAGGACTTGTCATAAAAGACTCTTGATTCCCCAAAGGCTTTAAAAGAACACATTTTTTTATGAAGTTTAAGAAGTGGATCTGACCGCTTCTGAACAACATGATCCCAGAGCAGCTGGCATGAAACCTATTCATGTTGGAAAACCGTTTCTGCGTGTGCCAATATTGCAAGAGCAAATATTGACTTACAAGCATTGCATTTCCATCCATGAGGAATTCTTTCTCTCTTTTTTGAGTATCAGTCCTTTTCACCTGGAGCCTTTCTTCTGAATAAATCGCTGTTGTAAATTCCAGTGTTTGCTAACATCCTTGTCCTCAGGGCGTGGGTGTGCTCTTACAGGCTTTCATGGAAACACAAAGAGAAGATCACTCTTATTTTACCAGGACAGAGAACTGCAGTTTTTCTGGGGAATGATGGAAGTTTGGGTTCCCCGTTTTCATCGGTTTCCGCATCTGCTCTCGGTGGAGCTCTGTGTGGTTAATTTCCCCTTCATCTGCATTTGGGCAAAATGCTTCCTATTTTCAAGAGACCTGAAAGCTGAGAGTCTGAAGTTGAGAAGGATGCCGGGGGGGGGATGTGACAGCCCATCAGCAGAGCTCCTGGGGCTATTCTGCAGCCCTGGTGGAGCCAAGTTCACTTTGAGATTTGCACTTTGAACTGTGCTACAATCTTCTACACCGATCTGAAAAGATTATGCTGAGTGCCCAAACCCACCAGGTGTATTGCTTGTAAGGCCAAGAACTGTTCTGACACGGAGCCACTGAGCAGTTAAACTTGCCAAGTGCAAATTGTGTGCTGTGATCCTAAACCCTGAGAGCACTTGGGAGGGGGGGGGGGGTGAAGGGTGTTACAGGCTTCTCTGAGACCAATGAATCAACAGGCCCCCCCCACCCCCTTACACGAGCAAAGTTGGTTGGTTTTCACCAGAAGAAGTTTATATGGGCAGTGGAGGAATCCCCAGCTGTTTGCATTCACAGAGAGATGAAAAACTTCCAGGAGTTACAGATCAGCTCCATCAGGGTCCACCCCAGAAGATGCTGCACTTCGGTGGCAGATCGTATATATGAAGTAGGTTTCTCTACCCATGAAAACACGCATCCCAGAGGATGCTCTGTAAGGTGGATGGGGAGAAGGGGAAGGAAGTGCTAATATTAAACACTGTGCACCCACCCCTGTTTACAACACGGGGAGTGGCATCACCTGCAGCCCAGCAGTGGGGTGAGAGGCAGCAGAGATGCTGTGCTGAGCTTTGGAGGAGACAGTGGTACCCTGTCAAACCCCCCCACAGGGGATATGCGGGGGCCCTGCAGTGTTTCTGGGTAGCTGTGGTCTCAGAGGAGCTATTCAAGGGGAAAAGCACATGCACATTCCTCAGCACAATGGAGCCCAGCGCCAGACGATGCTATGGTCCAGGAGCATCCTCCGAGGACCAAGCCCTACCTGAAAGAGGAAGACTATAGTTAAACTTCCAGTTCCCCCAGAAGGTAGAAGACAATAAGCAGCCATCAAAAGGCATTTCCTGCCCATCTATTGTTTGCTTCTCTGGGTCCTGATCAAGCTTTGGACATGGTCTGCAAACAGACAAACCTTTTAATTACAGCACCGGGTGAAGAGCTATGATCTGCATGAGCCTGGGAGCCACCCCTGAGCAGCTGGATGAAGGTGTTTCTTGCAAACATGTGCTGCTGGTGGCATTTCTCCATCTCGTGTTTGGTGTCACTGGGCTCATGAGCCTTCCCAGTCTCCTGCTCCTCTCCCGGGTGCCTGCACATCTTCAAAGCTTCGATCCTGCTGGAGGCTGGCACGGAGCAGAGCCTGTTCCCTGCCCGCTCGCTCCCCGGAGCACATGCAGCACGTCTGCTCTCCAGGTTAGGGCACCCGACCTGTCCTCCATCTCTGCCTGCCTTTATCTCATCCCGTTTTCTGGCCCCAGCTTTTCTCTCCTAATTAAATGGTAAAAACACGTGGGATCCAGGCCAGGCACGAACGGGTTCAGCGAAGCAATTAGCCCAACGACGTGAGCGAGGAACAATTAGCGCTGCTCTCTGGAATTCGGCCATTGTACAGCTCATTGTATATTTTTGCCTTAAAAGGGGGCCAGCGTGTTGGGAGGAGAGCGAGGGCCCCCGTTCGCAGAGCCGGGCTGACATTTGCACTATGTTAGTCATGCTACATGTCAACATTTTTGTGAGCTTTCCAAAAACAGAAATTCTAATGGGATGTTTTAATCCCGTCTTCACCCCCACAGGTCCTCCCCCCTCTCCCTTTTCCCCCTTTCAACTCCCACCTCCCTCCTCCTCCTCCTCCCTGCCTCGTAGGGCGCTAATACCACCCTCTCTCAGCTTCGGCTCCCGGAAACCGGGCGAAGCCAGGGCAGCAAAATTCCTACTTAAACTAACATCACATGAAAAACGAACTGTTGCTTTTAATCCCCCTTTACAGGGGAAGGAGTGAACAATTTCCCAGGGGGTGTGATGGCGAAGAGGCTTTTGGAGACCACCAAGGCAAGCTGGGGGAAGCAGTGGGTGAATGTTGACTCACTGATCTGCCTTTGGGAACCTACTCTGCAACTTCACGGGGACACCCCCCAGGGGTGAGGAAGAAGCCAAGAAGCTGTGGGGGCCCAGAGAGAAGCCAAATGCCCTGGGGGCAGCCAGTGTTTGGAAATAGCCTTGGCAGGAGGGTACCAGGGACGGGGTGACACACGTACCCGAGGTGGGTGGGATGCAGAGGGTGTGCACAGGCGGCTGCTGGAGCCATCGCTGCTCCGGGGTGAGCTGCAGGCACAGAGATGCTCAGGGAGTTGAAATGCATCCCCGATCCTCTCCCTGGCTCCCGCTCCTCAGAAGGTTTTGGAGACCTGGAGATGTAATAGCAGTGGGCAGGAGAAGAGTGGCCGGTGTTCTGTTGCGGGGGGGACCAGCCGCTGCATCAAATGTGGACCTTAAAGCATGAAATTTGGGGAGTCGCTCAGGCAGGTGCTGAGCTGGAGGAGAGCCCTGGGGGCAACCAGCCACCTGGGCTCCTCTCAGCTCCCCGGCATTAGGGCTGTCCCCAGCAAGGAGGGTCCCAGCAATACTCTTGCCCACAGCCATTGGCACATCTGGGCACATCTGGGTTCTGCCCTAAATTAGGCTGAGCTGTGACATTTTGGGGCCAGACTTTGCCCACAGCAGGGGCCACCAGACCCAGGGCAGGGCTTGGCTGGGGTGAAGTTTGAGGAGCAGCCCCACTTTGTTTGCTGGTCCTTATACTCTGGTTCTGCTGTTGCTGGAGATGGGACACGGAGTTCACTGGGCCTTTGTCCAGCCCAGTCCAGCCCAGTATGAGACTTGACTCCTGCCTCCTCCTTGGGGTAATCTCTAAGCACTTCCCCTGACATCAGCTTCTGGCTCATCTTCAGAAGGGCAGTGGGGAGAGGGACAGCTCGGGACAGGAATGTGCAAAAATCTGGGGCCAGAAAGAACGAGAGGCCAAAACTGAAAAGCCAGGAGCTGCAAGCTCCTCTGACCCCACCTCTGGTTGGAAGGAGCTCGGGACAGGCTGGCCATCGCTGCGGCAAACCGTGATCTCATCTTGTTGTGCTCTGGCCATGCCTGTACAGACGGACACGCACAGGCTCCATGGAGAGCCCATAGGGAATCTCCCAAACAGGGAGCTGCCCGGGAACAGGGACCGTGGGATCTCTGCCAGAGGTGTGTCACCTCCTGGGAAACTGAGGCACGGCAAGCTGGGCACAGCAGGGGGGAGTCTTTGCTGCCCCACTGTCTATCTGTCTGTCTGCCTAACTGATACAGCTGAAGGCTCTGGCTCTGATATAGCTCGTTGAGTGCAGATCCACCAGTTACTTAGGCTCTGCTTAATTAACGATTGTCTTTTACCACCCCAAACCCACGCTGCCAGTTAACTCTAAGCGGTGTGTGACAGACAGCAAACCCTCCAGCCCAGGACAGCCCTAAAGCTCCCAGGTTTGCTGGCAGGGTCAACACCATACGAGGGACCTGCATCCAGCTCAGCATCCCTGGCCAGCAGCAGTTCACCCTTTCGGGGCCTTGTAAAGAAGGGGGGCTCCTGTCCACCAGCCAGGGGTTTTTGGGGTGGGAGAGCCAGGTCTGTAAGGCCAGGTCTGCTCCAGGAGCTGCAGTTGGGAGGAGAGAGATGGACAGGCTGCAGGAAAGCAGGGTCTGATCCAGCTGGTTCACTAATTCCCCTTCCCTCCTTTTTTTATCTTTATTCCAGGTTTTTAACGTTATAAAATTCACTCCCCCAAAGGAAGGAGCGGGAAGATCCCCTTGCACACCTTACACTGCTGGAACCCCCCTGAGATCCACCTCCACCACCAAGCCCCTGGGAGAGGCATTAAATCAGCTTTGGCCGCCCCCAGTGCCCTTCTCTCTCCCCACATCTACCTCCCCTCCCCTGGGCTGAATGGGGAGCATGAGAAACCAGGCCGGGCGGGGATGGCCCCGTGCCCCTCGCTTTCTTTAAGGATCAGGGCGTCTACGGGGCCGCTTGTGTTCCCCAAGCCCCCCATCCTCCTCCCCCCCACCCAACACCAGGGGCTGTAATCTGGAGGCAGGGGGGCTTGGAGATGGAGAAGAATGCGGGAGCTGGGAGGGGGAGACGGGGACCGTCCCCTCCCGTCACCGCCACTGCCAAAGCCCCAAATTCTTAGACCTGGAGGAGTCACCACCGAATTCCATTCAACTGACAGAAAAGAAATCAAATCCTTTTAAAGAGAGCCCACTTTCCCCGCAAGAATGCTCCCTCGGCCTTTTGTTGCAGGGCTTTGCCTCGCTCCCGGCAGCCCGGAGGAAGCTGCTCCAATACATTAACCAGTTTAACTTGCTCGTGACCCCCTCTGCCCAGCTCACAATGAACCTCTTCGCCCCTTTTTTTTCCCCCGGCTCCTTTTCAGGAGCTAAATCCCCCGCTGTTCCCCGCTCGCTGCCTCAACCTTTCTCAGGCCTCTGCTTCAGCCCCAGGAAAATAATAACGCTTTGCATTTCTATAGCCCCAACAGCCCCGGCCCCGTGGGATCTCGAAGTGCCCCTGCACGGATGGATCACAGCGTTGTCCCCCTTCCCCTGCCCTGCCGAGGGGACCCGCAGTCCCCCGAGGTGGAGGAGGAAAACGATGTAGGGTCTGTGGACCCGGAGGGTTTGCAGCAGGTCGTGACACCGAGCGGCGCCGGAGCCAGTGATGATGGGGAGGGGGAAAATTCAGCATCAGGAGATGCAGCAGGAGCACCCCTTGTAGAAGGTTTGGGTGCTGGGCAGAGAGGCTCTCTGCAGCCACCCTGATAGCGTCGCTGGACCCTCTGCTACAAGGGCTGGAAGGTCCCGGGGATGGTTAAAAAAACCCAATAGATGAGAAAAATGAAGCCTCGCGCTGGCCCTGAATAGCACAGCCCCTCAGACAATGGGAAGTTAACCAAACCCGGGCTGGGGAGCGCAGAAGTCTGCCGCGGGGCGCCGCCGCTTTCCTCCCCCTGATTGATGCAAAGTCTCTTTTGTGCTCTCCGAAAATCCCAGAAAGAAAAAGCCGGGGGGTGGGAGGGGGGCGGCGGGCAGGCTGCGGGCTCTCCAGCCGCCTTCCTCCCATCGTCCTCCCCTCGCTCACCTCGGGCCGTGCCATCGGGGCCCAACCCCGTTAAAACACCCACCCTGATACAAGGGTGGGTGCCGGGCAGAGCTTTGGAACCCCTGTTCAAGGGAGTGCTTAAATCGCTCCAGCATTTCTCTCCGATGACCCCAACACTTTATTACTGGGGATTTAATAACCTTTTTTTTTTTTTTAGCACCCCCAAGAAAGCTTGGAGCCTCTCAGGGACCACCTATCGAACGGGGGTGATGAGGAGGGTTTAAACCCATTTCCGTACAGCTGGAAGGGACATGCCCCACGTGCAGCCCTGGCCCTGGGTTGGTGCAGGGCTGAATCCAGTCAGCTCCAGTGAAAAACCAGTACAGGGTTTCGGTGAGGTTAATTTGCAGTGGGAATGAGCCGGTAGGGTTCCTCTGCAAAGGGAATATCGCTGAGATTTGGGGGATTTGGGCAGCAGATTCTGTCTAAGATCCATCCCTGTGGGGCTGGGCAGAGCAGGGAGCACGTTGCCACCCCACAGCCACAGCCGGGCTCACCCCACGACATCTCAGTGGGGTGAGTTATGGTCTTTGTCCAAAATGCAATCCCTTTTGGAGGAAGAAGTAAGATGGCCTTCCCCGTCCAGCCCTGGCATCCCTCCTGCAGAGCAGATGGAACCCTCCCTCTCCCCTGGCTCTTGTATTTACAGGTACCCAAACTTTCCTGGCAGTGGGGTCACCCTGGTTAGGGTTTGGGAGTTTTATACCCAGAAGAGTGGCCGAATGCCAATGAGTATTCCCGAGAGCATCCTCCTGGAAGCTGCCTCCTGCTCCCTGCCCCTTGGGTACCACCCTGGCCCACCGAGGGGGTGACCACTCACCCCATATCCCCCCGTGTGGGGACAGTACCTCATTGGGGATGTCCATGTGGCCGAGCCAGGAGGCCAGATGCCCGGAGAGGAAACCTGTGGGGACATAGCCAGCATCCAGACAATCCCTGGGGAGCCTTGTTCTGTGGGAACAACGCTGTTGAAAGAATTGCCACTGAGGCTCACTGAGCCCAATGCCAGCCTCGGGAAAGGGAATATGGCAGTGCTGGGGGGCCAGGAGAGCAGTGGCACCGCATGGCTCGGGGACCAGCAGCACACAGAGCCCGCATTGTCCCTCGCCCCGCGGCGCCGGCCGGGACCCCAACATCTGGCCACGGCGCGTGTCCCCGGCCAGCACCGGGGCTGCGGGAGCGGGAGAGCAGCTGGTCGGGGGAAAATGCCTTTCCTCTCCTTTTGGCTCCCGGAGAAAAGGGCTCTTTCTTCATTCAGGGTTTTGCCGATCGGGCTTTTCAGCTGCCTCTCGAGCAGCGGCCGCTGTGCCATCGGGTGCGAGACAAAGGGCGCCCAAAAGAAAGAAAAAAAAAAAAAAAAAGAAAAGCAAATTGAGACTGGAAGGCAGCAATAGCGGGAAGTGGGGAGTGTGGGATTCGGTTCCTGTGTTTGTATGGTCTAACTGCTTTTTTTTTTTTTTAATTTTATTTTATTATGAGAGGCTTCTTTGGCAGTGTAGGTCTCTCCCCAGACATGGGCAGTGCTGTGCAAAAAGCAAACCCCACAGCCCTTCTGAGCATTTCTAGCCCAGGGCCGTGGTTCAAGGGCTGACCAGGAGAACGTACAGCCTAAAACCAGCAGCAGGCAAATGCTGGGGCTTGCCCGAGGAAGCAGCTTCCCTGCTTCGTCCTGCCTGGTATTATGGTATTGTTTATCCAGTGCCAGAGATGAATGGAGCACGTGACAGCAGGAAAAATGCAGCTTGGACAAGGTCCCTGCCCAAAAATGCAGCAGCCCCTGATTATGGCATTACATTGCAGCCCAGGCCCAAACCCAAATCCGCCTCCCTGGAGCAGCAGACACACAGGGAAAGAAAAACCCAAGAGCTCCCTGCCTGCAGAGAGGGTGGATAAGGGGGAAAAGACACCCTGGGGTTTGGCGTCAATAAAATAGCAGGTTGGTGGCGCATCCAGGGCCAGATTTCAACCCAATTTTCCCTTGCTGCCCCCACTTCTCCCACTGCCTGGCTGGAAAGGACCATGTCTCGTTTAACAAGGTGTTATTATCATGGTCAGCAATCATTGGGGGAGCTCATTTGGTATCTACACCTCATTTATTTTCAGACATCCCTGCACCCTGGGGCTCCAAAGCTCCAGTGCTATACCCACGACGGGGTTAGCCATGTCTCCCTAAGCATGGATGGGAACAGAGCCCCCAGCACCCCATTCCCAGATTTACCCACCAGACTGGAGCTTAGTGGTAGTGAGAGGAGTGCCAGGGATTTTTTGAGGGGTGGGGTTTTTTTTGGTTTTGCTTTTGGGGTTTTTTTAATTATGTCCAGCTCTGGAGCCCTCAGTGCAGGAAAGACCTGTTGGAGTGGCTCCAGAGGAGACCATGAAGATGATCAGAGGGCTGGACCCTCTCTCCTGTGAAGAGAGGCTGAGAGAGCTGGGGTTGTTCAGCCTGGAGAAGACTTAGACTCCTTCCAGTCCCTAAAGTGGCTCCAGGAAAGATGGGAACAAACTTTTTAGCTGGGCCTGTTGTACAAGGGGTAACGGCTTTAAATGAAAAAAGGGAAGATTTAGACTAGATATATAAAGAGAGGTGGTTGATGCTCCATCCCTGGAAACATTCCAGGTTGGGCTGGACAGGTCTCTGAGCGACCTGATCTCGTGAAGCTGTCCCTGTCCACAGCTTGGGGGGTTGGAATGGACGGTCTTTAAAGGCCCGTTTCCAACCCAAACGATTCTCTAATTCTATGATTCTATGCTTGGGTTTGATGAGACTGACGGGAAAGAGCCCGGAGTTTGGTCGGGCTGGTGGGGTTCTCCGGTAACCTCTTGGCCAGGGCTGTGAGAAAAACCTCGGTGCAGGGCTCTGGCAGCTCAAGGGGCCAGCATTCCTGCCCACGCAGTAGCCAGGGATGCTCCGGGGAGGCTGGGGGGGGGGGGGGGAGGCTGCAGGGACCACCGCACCCCTCCATCCCGCACCACGCCCGCCATCCCCCGGGGACCTCGACGGCAGAAAAGGAGGAGCGGGGCAGGTTGCGGGGGAAGCGGGCGGGATGCGTGTAAGGGGGGAGGCTGGCGGGGAAGATGCGGAGAAGCGGGGGCGGTAAGATACCGGAGCGGTCGGTGCCCCCGCCCCGCGTAGGGGCGGCCCCGGGTGCGGTCCCTCCCCGGGCGGGGCGGGGGCGGTTTAAAGGCGGCGGCGCGGTGGGGGCCGGGCCGGTGGGGCGGGCGGAGCGCGGCCGGTTGGCGGCGGGGAGTGTGAGCGGGGGAGTCAGAGCGGCTGCGGGAGGATGCTGAAGAGCTGCGGGAGGAAGCTGCTCCTGTCCCTGGTGGGCTCCATGTTCACCTGCCTGCTGGTGCTCATGGTGGAGCCGCCGGGGAGGCCGGGGCTGGCCCGGGGGGAGGCCGGGGGGGCGCAGCGGGCGCTACAGAGCTTGGGGGCGGCGGCGGCCCCGCTCCCGGCGGCGCAGGGACCCCCCGGGCTCCGCAGCTTCGCCGATTACTTCGGGCGGCTGAGCCGGGCCCGGCGGGAGGTGCCCGCCGCCCCCCCGAGCCCCCCGCGCCCGCCGGCAGAGGACATCTCCCCCCGCGATGTCTTCATCGCCGTCAAGACCACCAAGAAGTTTCACAAGGCGAGGCTGGAGCTGCTGCTCGACACCTGGATCTCCCGCAACCGCGACATGGTAAGGGGATGGGGATGGGGCCGGGGGGGGGTCCCCTCCGGGGGGCAGCCCCACGGGTGACAGCCGCGGACCTTCGCCGGGCGGGGTCCCTGGGGTGCTGTGGTCCGGTAAACGCCACCTCCTCTTTTCGCTCCCCCCCCGTGTTGCTGAGCAGGAGGGGCTATTTCGGGGCCGTGGGGGCTGTTCCGCAGCCAGCTATGTTTTTGGGGAGGGTGACACGCGGCCCGGCAGGGTGATGAGTTTGGGGCGGGAGAGGGATGGAGGGAGCCCGACCTGAGCTCCTTGTACTCGGCAGCCCCCCAAAACACTGCTCTGGGGCTCTTCTAAACGGCTGCTAGTGCAGAGCCTGCTCCGAGTTGCTATCCACCGGGGAAACTGAGGCACGGAGCAGGGATGCAGCCCAATCCACAGATACCTGCTGTGGGGCCAGGTCCCTGCAGATGCTCTCCTGGGCCCGGCTCTGGGTGAGGTTTGGCAGGTCCCCACGAGGTGCCTGCAGTTGGGTTACCCAAAGTTCATCTGGTCCTGGGTTCCCAGCCCAAGACTGGGAGAGCACTGGGATGTGCTGGGGCTTTTGGTCCCCTGGGCAGGAACTGGGCAGGACTGGAGTGGCTGGGGGCTCTGGCAGGTCTGCTCTGGCTCACCTGCCCCGGGGCAGTTGCAGCTGATTCCTGACCTTACTGATGTCCTGCCCTGAGCCCTGGCAGTCCCTTACTCTGTCCTTCATGTAGCAAAGTAAAATTAAAAAGGGAAAAGAAAAAAAAGAGCTGTTTCCTTAGGAAATGTGCTTTGCCGTCTGCTAGTAAGACACTTTTTCTGTCCTTAGACAGCTTCCCAAGTAAGTTATGCCTGGTCCTAACCTTTCCATCCTACTGTCTTCACGTGTTTCCTCCTGGCCGGGGTTTGTGTTTCTTGATTGCAAACTGTTTTTGTTGGAAATCTGAAGTGTTTGGGGAGGGAGGGAAGGGGGGGGAGGGGGGGGTGGGATTGACCTGCCCTAGCCTCCTTCACCCGGGTCTGCTCAACCCTGCGGGTTCCTTGGCTCCTGCAACTTACACCAAGCACCGACTTACTATTTTTTCCCCCCCTGTGAATCTTGTCCCTTTTCTTTTTTTTTTTTTTTCTCAGATCTCTGGGGCTTGGCAGTGGCTCTGCCATCTCTCCCTGGTACGGTTATTTAATAGAAACCTCTTTTATGCTCCCCTGTCACTGCGAGGGGGTGAGGAGTGGTGGTGGAGGGGAAACTCTCTTTGAGCACCTACAGATGATCCTGGGAATGGTTGCTCCTTTTTTTTTTTCCCCCCTCCCTCTTGTGAGCTCCGTCTTTCTTCTAGTTTTTTTTTTTTTTAATGTGTGTTGTGCTTCGTTTGTCCGTTTGGATTCCCAGAGACCCGAGGCTCGGCTCTCACGCTGTCCCCCTGGGCAAGCTAACAAAGCCCCTTTTCTCCCGGCGCAGAGAAAAGGCTTCGCAGCCTCTTGTGTGGCACTTTCCATGGGAACGGGGGAGCCGGAGCCGGCCGTGTCCAGGTCAGGTTGCCTAGAGATGAGGGCCATGAAGCCAGGGGGGCCCGCAGCCCGGCGAGGTGCCCGCCTGACAAGCCAAGCCGCTGAGTGACGGCTCTTGTACAGCACTTGAGGACAAGGAGCTGCCGAGAGAGAGCTGGAGGCGGCGCAAAGTCCTGCGGAGAGAAGCGAGGGTTGGTTGGGAGGGTGGTGGTGGTGGAACACATGGAGGCAGAGGGGACAGACCCGTGCTGCTGGTGGCCATCGGCTCCCCTCTACCCGTGCTGAGCTGGGTTGCTCTCTCTGGGAGGCTTTGGAGCACCCTGGGTTGTCTCAAACTTGGCATCGAGTTGTTTTGGGGTTTTTTTTTCCCCCTGTGGAGGGCAGGATTGGTGGCACGGGGCTCCTCTCCATTGCATCCCTGTCTGGGGGGGGAGCTATGTGGTTCCTGCATCCCTTCCTTGCCTGGCCCCGTGGTTTCTGCCCCGGGAGGGTGGTGTGGTGACAGCAGGGCGCTGCCTCCGCTCAGATATCTCCCTTGGTCTGGGTCAGGCCTGCTTCTGCTCATCCTGTCCCTCTCATTTGTGTCCCCTTAAGGGGTGCTCAGGCTGGTGTGCTGCCTCCCCGATGTGGGCAAGTTCCTGCCCAAGGGTCGAGAATCCCCAATGTCTCTATTTCCCCGACCCTCCTCTCCCATCAAACCCCGACCTCCCTCCTGGCCGGGGAGGAGGGATGCAGGCACTGGTGAGAAGGGGTTAACTCCAGCAGGTAACTCCAGGCTGGGCCCTGGCAGAGAGGGGGGAATAGCTATTGTGTCCTTCCTTGGCTGCTCTTTGTTCTGCCCACAATAGTCCCTGTTTCCTGCCCTCTGTCCCCTCCAAGACCCTGCCACTGGGCACCCTTTCTCCTTCCTGCTTCTCTCTGCATGGGGGGGGGGGACAGTTCCCTATTCCCTCGTAAATCTGTTTTCCGGCTTGCACAATTCAGGCTGGACAAGCTGCTGTAGGAGGAGAATTATGGGTTTTCTCTTCCTTGCTTTGGGGAGAGCTTCCAGCTGTCCCAGTACCCTCAGGATGCTGGAGTGGAGTCCTGGGGAAACTGTGCACTTGAAAGAAAAGAAGGAGGGGGGGGTAGTGGTGGAGGGAAATGGCCATTAGGCAGAAATCCTGGACAGGAGCGAGTCCAAACCCACTGGTTTCCTGCTGAGTGGGGTGATTTGCAGTGGCAGGGTTGCCTAAGAAGCTGTCCCCCGGGGCACCCCGAAGGTGGCGGGGGTGGCTGGGCACACGCTGTGGTGCCTGGAGGGGCCTGGGCTGGGATCCTCCCGCGCGGCACCGTAATTGCAGGCTTTGAAAAATTCCTGCTCTGGGGGCAGAGGGAAAGGGTTTGCCTTCCAGAGAGCACGCTCCGCTCACGGCAGCTCCCAAACTTCTCCCACACCTTGGCCAGGGTCCCTGTCTTCATGGTGGCTGCGTTGGAGCGCGCCCCTCTTTGGGGTACCACCGCAGCAGCTGGGATCCGTGGGGGCTGCTCATCCCAAAAACAGTTCCCCCCCTTCTCCGGTCCTGGGCTGTGCCCTGGGGCCTGCTGAGCACTGTTGAACTCAGCTCACGGGTGAGGGTCCTTCCCTGCTGCCCCTCCCGGGCAGCCTGTGTGGTTTTGGGAGGGTGAGGGGAGGGGGGGAGCCTTAATTGCCTGTCCCAAACGATGCTCCTGGCCTTGTCCATAAAAGCCATGGAGCCAGCGAGCGGCGCGTGGAGCGCCAGGCGGGGAGGGTGGGGGACCCTCACTGCACAATGAGCTCATTGTTTGCGAGGAGGTTATTAAAAAATTATAGCATTTAAAATTACAGTGGAGGATTCTTCCTCTTGCCGAAAGGAGCGGGGAAGTGGGGGGGGGGGTTTAAGAAGGGCCCGTGGCCTCACAAGCCCCTTCCCTGCCTCTTTGGGTCCCAGCCCTGGGACCTCAGTGCCAGCACGGCTTCCCCTGCCCTGGGGGGAAAGCCAGGTAGGAGTGGGGACACTGCCATCGTGGGGACACTGCCATCGTGGGGACACTGCCATCGTGGGGACACTGCCATCGTGGGGACACTGCCATCGGGCTTCTCCCAGCCCGTTGGAGCAGGGTGGGGAGTTTCCTTCCAACCCCCCACAAGCTGGAGGGAGACCATCTGCTATGGGGGACACAAAGCCAGGCAGCATCCTCACCTCCCCCCAGAGCCTCTTGCCCGGCTGGAGGCTGAGCCGCCCCTCCCTGAGCACCTCCATCCCCCTGAACCCAAGCAGGATGGCTGCTTCCCCCTTCTCCTTGGGGAGAAAAGGGGGGTGCTGTGTAGGTGGATGCTGGGCTGCCCCATCCCTTCCCAGTACCGGGAAGTGAGACGTGGTGCGGGGGCAGGATGTCTGCCCTGCGGGGGCCTGCCAGGCTGAGGTTCCCCTTTTCAGTGGGTCTGCTGGTGGGGAAGGGGGGGGATGGCGGCGGATGTGGGGGGGGTCTGCTGAGCGTGTGTCACCCCAGGAGACTGGCGGGAACGGGGACAGAGAGGTGACCCTGGGGTGGCCCCGGCTGGTGGGATGGCTGGGCCCTGCGCAAGGCATGAGCGACCCACGAGCTCGGTCGGTGGAGGGGAAATGAGTCACTGCAAAAGGAGAAATGAAGGGGAGGGCAAGAAAAAAAAATAAGAAAAAGCAATGGGTGAGGGGGAGGCAGGGGGCTACCAGAGGCTGCCTGGCTCCTTGCAGGCAGCTGGGAGGGGGGGTGGGGGGTGGTGTGACCCCATCCTGGCCATAGGGACCCTGGGTGCCTCTCGGTCCCCGTACGGAGGCCGCGCATTGTGCGGGGCTGTATGGAGTGGTGGCAGCTATTGTTCGGGAGGGATTTGGCATCCTGTGTTTCTTGAAGCTGCAGTTTTGAGAACAATGAGGTTTCCTGCAGGGGCTGAGGGGGGGGCAGCGCGGCAGCGGGCCCTTCCTCTCCTGCACCCCACAGGAAAAGTTACTGCAGGGACTGGGGGGACACCCAAGAGGTCCGGGCACCCCTGGGTGCCATGGCTGGCATGGGGGCCAAGTGGGGGAGAGGTGGAGGGGAGTGGGTGTAAGGGCTGAGGGGCCTTTCTGCCTTGGGGGGCGAAAGGGGGGACTGGCCCTGCTGCTGTTGGGTCTGGAGATGGTGGCTTGGTAGGTGACAGCTTGGGGACACCAAAAATGGGCACTGTCTGATGCCCAGTGCCCTGCATCAGGGATGCTGAAGTCTGGTCCATGGGGTTTTGTTTGGGTTTTTTTTTTTCCCCCCTCACATGTGGAAATGATATTTTCTTGTCGCCTTCCTTTCCTATTGTGTCCCCTCCCAGGCTTGGATGGCACCTTTGCTCCTGCCCTGCAGCCCTGGGCGAGGGGGCCATTCAGGGAGGGCACAGCTCCCCTCCAAGAAACGCAGACAAATTAATTTTTTTTAAAAAATAGGGTTGTTTTGCTTTGTTGTTTTAGTGTTTTATTTTTTAGTATTAATTGAATTTTGTGGAGAGGCTGGGAGGGAGGTGGGGAACCTTTGAGACCCCAGTAGACCCTGCAAGGTGACTTGCAGGGCTGTGTGCCCCTGTCCTGGTGCCCGAGGTGCCACCTGGTCTTGCCTGCACCGGGAAAATGTACGTGGGGAGAGGCCAGAGGGAAGATGCCTCGTTGGGAAGAAGCCTTTCGGTGCGGGTGAATAATAAACAATTGTCCCCGTGGTCTATTTATAGCATCTGAGCAGGAGGATTTAGTTGCGGGGTTATTTTTGGAGCGGCTGAAGGCACAGTTGCTGGACGGCATTTCTGAGCTAATCAAGCAAACATTTTCTGTCTCGCTTTGCGGAGGTTGCGTGTCCCCTGTCCCCCTCTGGCAGGGCTGGAGCTTGGACTGGGACGTACTGGGGCACCACGTGTCTTGGGGTGGTTGAGACAGGGCTTGTGATGGGCATCCTTGGATGGTGTCCCCCTCCCCTGAGACAGCTTGGACCTTCAGCAGCCACCTGACCCCTCCCTGAGCAGCTGGGGTTGATGGGGACCAGCAGTGAGGTGCTGGCTGGACCCCATGTTGGTTGGGGGTGACCATGCACAGCTTCTGACCCTGTCCCACCCCAGAAATGGTTGGGGGTGACCCTGTCCCACCCCAACAGCAATATGTCCCGGGGCCACAATGCCCATGGGCATCCCTGGCCCGGCAGCCCATGGGTGGATGTCCCCATCCCCTAGCTGTCCCCTCCTCAGCAGCAGGTCCCCATCCCCTAACCCTTTGCTCACAGTCTCCTGACCCATGGGGGGGCAGAGGGTCTGACTCCCTCCCCAAAATCAGAGCTGCACCTTTGTGAGAACTTGCCTTCCCACCTCCTGTATCATTTTACTATTATTTTGTTTTCCCCTTTGCCTTTTTCTTTTCTCCTTTTCAAGCCCCAGAGGTCACTTGTAGCCCCCTCCCCTCCCATTCAGCCTTCCTTGCTGAAGGGATCGGGGCTCTCCCCACCAGCCCGGGGACCCCGAGCAGCCCCGGGCAGGGTTAACCAGCGCAGCTGTATGCTAATGCCCGCCGCTGCCCGCTTAACTCTCCTCGGCTGAGTAAAGTCAGCCCCCCCCTCCCCATCCCCCCCCCGCGATTGTACATCCTACCCACCTCCTCAAACAAACCACAAAACCCCAAGGCCGGCCGGCTGCGGGGTGGCACCCAATTTCCAACTCCCTTGTAATCATCCATCATCCCCAGCGCTTCGGCTCCATCGTTGTTGCCCCCCCCCCCCCCCCCCCCCCCTCCTGCTTCTCCCCCTTCCCCAAATCCCAGGCCAACAGTGTGTCCGGGTCCCCCCCTTCCTCCCCCCAGCCCCCCAAATCCTCCTTCCCAGGCAGCATATGCTAGGAATTAGCTGTGTAAATCGGGGAGGGCAGCAGGGGTGCCCGGGGAGGAGGTGGGGTGCTGCCTGGCACCCAGGGGACTGTGCTGGGCAACAAGGGACCACCTTGGGGCTGGCGATCGGCACCCACCACCACCGGCTCAGCCACGCTGGGGGGGAGGGATGGGGAGGGGAGCTGTGGGGGTGTTGTGCAAGTGCCCGGGGTGGGGGGGGGGACGACACACAGCCACGTGTTGTTGACACAGGTGGGGACACGGTTGGCAGCCGGTGCCGTGGGCAAATACACCTGCCCGGGGAAGGGAGGGCCACTGGGCGGCTGCTTTGGCAACCCCAGCCACACGTGCCGGCCAAACTCTGAAGTCCCCGCTCAGATCCAGCCGCTCTGTGCCCGTTCCCCATCCCCTGCTCCTCTCCACGCACCCCCCCCAGTGCTGGGGACGGCCCCGGTGTCGCCCAAATTTCTCCCTCCTCCCACCATGGAAGCGGTGAGAGGATGAGGATGCTCAGGGTGGGCGCTGGGAAGGCATCCCCCACCAGACTCGGTGTCACACGCCGTGTCCTTGGCACCCTCTTGGTCTGAGGCTTGGGTTTGCCTGGCTCTCTGGTGCCACTTTGGGTTTTAGGAAGGGGGAAGAAGTCCCCAGCAGTGCCCTGGTGGGACCACTCCCCAGTGCTGCCCGCCTCTGCCAGGTGGCATCTAGAGATGGGTAACCTCAACTCCTCGGTCCTCAAAGGTGCCTTGTCTTCTCTTTCAGACCTTCATCTTCACTGACGGGGAGGATGAGGAGCTGAAGAAGCAAGCACGTGAGTCTGTGGCCCTTCTCCCTTTGCGTGCGTGACCTGGACAGGTTCCCTGAGGGGTTCCCCACCTCGGGAGCAGGACTGGCCTGGGAACCTGCCCCTGGAACTGGTCAAAATCCCATCAATTGGACACTAATCTCAGGAGCCCTCACCATAGGGACCTGGGCTGAGAACGAAGGCAACTTGTTTCACTGATGGTGCCTAAAGCACCGGAACCCCACCAGTGGATGAGTTTCCTTCCCAGTCCGCCCAGTGCTGGGGGGAGCACGCTAACTGTTTGGGGGTGCCTTTGCACCAGTTGGTTTCTGGGGTGAGCTGGGATTGGTGGGCAATGCCTTGGGGTTTCATGGGAGCATTTCCCTGGCAGCCACCCCCCGGGGGCCAGGGTCAGCTGGCTCTGTTCTCCCCATGCAAATGACTCCTTTTCAGGCTGGGAAGCGATTGCCTTTGAGCAGGGCAAGCAAATAACAGGTGGCCGCTGCTGGAAAAGGCAGCAGGAATAGGGCAGGATTTTGGCTACCGTGTCCTGGGTGGAGAAGCCAGCTCACAGACACCCCCTCACTCTCAGGGTGGCTGGTAAATGGGCCCCCTGGGATGGGCAAGGTGATGGAGGGTGGTGTCATGCTTAGCACGTGGGATACACCTCAACCCCTGCTGCATCCTCATCCCTCCCTCATCCCTCCCCTTGTCTCATGTGGATCCAAAAGCCGTTGCCCCCAAAATTCATTCTTTGCCCAAAACGGTGTGGCAGGGCACATAGAATGGTCCAGGCCGGAAGGGACCTCCCAAAGTTCATCTAGTCCAACCTCCCCGCAGTCAGCAGGGACACCCCCAACTAGACCAGGTTGCCCAGGGCCACTGGGCTTCCGTCCCCGCTGGTGCCCCCAGAACGTGCGTGGTGAAGCAACACTGTTTGAGTCAGGGAGGGGGGGTGTGGGATACCCCCAGCACCGGGCTTTGACCCCTGTCTCTTCCCACAGGAAACGTCATCAACACCAACTGCTCGGCCGCCCACAGCCGCCAGGCCCTCTCCTGCAAGATGGCCGTGGAGTACGACAAGTTCATCGAGTCCGGCAGAAAGTAAGTAGCTCCTGAGGCCTTCACGGGGGGCGGTGGGTCTTGGAAAAAGGGGGGGGTCAGGGCCCTATCTCAGCGTGGGGTCTGAGGAATTGCCCCAGCCCGGCGTGACACTGCTGCCACCGCAGGTGGTTCTGCCACGTGGACGATGACAACTACGTGAACGTGCAGACGCTGGTGAAGCTGCTCTCCAGCTACCCCCACACCCAGGACATCTACATCGGGAAACCCAGCCTGGACCGGCCCATCCAGGCTACGGAGAGGATCAGCGAGAACAAGATGGTGAGGGGATCGGGGGGTGGGGTGAGAGGTGGGGGCTGGCTTCATTTGGGGTGGGCTTTGCTCCCCGGTCGGCGGGAGGAGGTCTCACTGCCGTTGCTTCCCCTCTCTCGCAGCACCCTGTGCATTTCTGGTTTGCCACGGGAGGAGCTGGGTTTTGCATCAGCCGGGGGCTGGCACTGAAGATGAGCCCGTGGGCCAGGTAAGAGGGTTGGCATTGCTCTCCCCTGGGCACTCCTTGTGGTCCCCATCTTTGGGGATGGACGCTGGACCCCGTTCTACCTCCTCGCTCTCCTCGCCTTGCTGCAGGGGGCTTGCAAACAAGCTGGGAAGGACCTCGGTTCCCCCAAGCCTAATTGACTTTTTAATTAGAGCTAGAGCTGGGCACCCACTGGTCAAGCCCAGACCCCATGGGGTGGCCGCGTTGCCCCTGGGCTTTGCTCCTCTGCAGCTCCTCTCTCTCTCCCCACAGCGGGGGCCATTTCATGAGCACGGCAGAGAAGATCCGCCTGCCCGACGACTGCACCATCGGCTACATCATCGAGTCCGTGCTGGGGGTGAAGCTCATCCGCAGCAACCTCTTCCACTCACACCTGGAGAACCTCCACCAGGTGCCCAAGACGGAGATCCACAAACAGGTACCCCTGTCCTGCTGCCCCCGGGGGTGGGTGGAGGGGCTGGGGTGGGTGGTACCACCCTCCATGGCAGCTAAGAGTGGGCTTCCCAAACATCAATGGAGGGGGAAAGCCCCATCAGCCCATCCCTGTGGGATGATGCAGAGCGGGGCTGTGGGAAAAGGGGTGAATTTTGCAGCCCCCCCCCCCTGCTCCTGCTCGATGCTCATGGTCACGTCGGCTGCTTGACCCCCCACCCTGTGTTTTCTCCCCCCCCCCCAGGTGACACTAAGCTACGGCATGTTCGAAAACAAGCGCAACTCCATCCACATGAAGGGAGCCTTCTCCGTCGAGGAGGACCCATCCAGGTGAGATGTCCTGGGGGTCCCCCCTAAGCTGGGGTGCTGCCGGGCCCCCGCCGCCCCCACGCTCAGCATCCCTCCTCTCCTCCCCAGGTTTCGCTCCGTGCACTGCCTGCTGTACCCCGACACGCCGTGGTGCCCCGCCAACGTGGTGTATTAGGAGACACGTGTCCCCTCCAACCTCGTCCCCCAGTTTCCCCGGTATCCGACGGGCCTGCGGGACCTGCGTGCGGGTGTGTCGGTCCGGCCTGGCTGCCAGGCGTTCGGACGGACAGACGGACGTCGTTGCTGTGGTATTGCACAGTGTGTGTGTGTGTGTACTGAAGGCTGCTGTGCGGCCCCCCCCTCCCCTCACCTCTTTCCCCTTCTCCCCCCCATCCTTTGGCCCCTGCCCTGCCTGCCCTGTCTGGGACGGTGACGGGTCCTGAGCACTTAACCCCTGAGCACCCACGGCGCTGGCGAGCCCCACGCCATGCGTGGGGAGCAGACCACAGGCGCTGTGGGGCTCTGCCTCCCCCAGGCTTGCTTCTCCCTTCTTTGGTTTCGTTGGGTTTTTTTCCCTTTTAAATGTTACGGTTTTTTGGTGTGTGCCCCCCCCCCCTCCTCATTTACCCAGCTCCCGTAACCCCTCACCCTCCCCATCTTCTCACTCTCCCAGCCTCCCCCCCCCCCCTCCAAAATCTCAGCAGCGAAGCTCCGGCTCCCGATTTGGGTGATGAAGGTCGGGGGGGGAGTTTTGCCCCCCCCCCCCGGCTCTGTGGGCAGGCAGAGGGTGGTCAGGAGAAGCCTCCCGGCCACGGTTAACACTGGCCCAGGGTGCCACAGACCACTGGGTGCTTGGTAGCCACACTGGAGGGAGACGGGGGGGTGGGCTACGAGCCAGCGGCATCGATCTATGCACTATTTACAGAGACTAATGTAAAGACTTTCTATAAATCCGGGGGAGTGGGAGGGGGATATTCCTGGAGCCACCAGCGCAGCGCGGGTGCTGTGTTTGTACCGAGTCTCCCTCCAGTGCTGCCTCCCAGACCTGCACCTTTGCCCCCTTCAGGGGGCTGTGTGAGTGTCTGTGGTGTGTCCCCCCACCCCCCCAGGCCATGGGACAAGAGCATCCTCCAGCCCTGGCCCCACAGCGGGTGATGCTGGGGTGGTCGGAGCACCCACAAGGTGCATTTCCCAGCCTGGCCCTTGCTCTCTCCCTGATTATCCAAGGAGGGGGGGTGGGTAGAGGGTCTCTTCATCCCACCCCCCACCACCCTGCCTGCCTGTGCTCCAGCCCTGCACCCCTGGGTTGAGCCGGAGCTGGACATTTCCAACCCAAAGCTGAGGGAAAATAGCCCATAATGGGTGCGTTGTAAATATGTTATTGCGCCAGTATTTTTTTTACTGTGCCTTTTTTTTTAAAAAAAAACAAAAACAAAACAAACAAACAACAAACAAACAAAAAACAGTGAGACTATGTAGATTTTAAAATGCTTTTTATACGTTTTCTGTGGATCGGAAAAAAAAAAACAACCCAAACAAAAAAACAAACAACCCCAACCTTCTGATAATCTGTTTCAGAAAGAAAAAAATAAATAATAATTGCGATGTCTTGTAACTATCACTTACCTTAATTTATATGTTCCAGTATCTGGAACGTCACTCTGTGCTTTTTGTAACTAGGATGTGTGTAAAGCAATAGATGTGGGATGGGGAACCAGCACGGCCGGCGTGTTCTCAGGGACTTGAACCCGATCGCTGCCACGGGGTCCCCGTGGGAGCCCTCACCAATAAAGCAGCTTTTTTTGCTGACCACAGTCACCTGGTCCTGGGCTCCCGTGTCTCTTTCTGGCTGAGCTGTGCCCAACAGCCCCTGTCGTCCCCCCCCGCGGATGTTGTCACCTCTGAGGGATGCGCTGAGGAGGGGTTGCTCCCGCATCCCTCGCCTGTTTTCCCACGGGTACCACTGGCCATTTGCATCCCCGGGGGTGAGGGTCCTCTCCTCCTTCCCCTCCCCAAAAGGCTGGGACAAGGCTCGGGGCTGTTTTTTCCCAGGCTGTGGGGAGGTGAGAGCCGGTTGTTAGCAGGGTGTTGTTAACAGCCGGCTGGCAGGCGTGTGCGTGGGAAGGTTGGGGGCTGCAGAGGAGGGGGGGGGGGCTGAGCCCTTTCCCTCCCATCCCTCCCTTCACCTGCCAGTAACAAGCCCCAACTTTCACAGGTTGCAGCACAAAAATCTTCCCCCCCCTGCTAAAACCAGCCCTGTTTTTGCTGCACTGGTACCAGTTTTCACCAGCCATCCTCTCCTCCCCCCACCTTCCTCTGTACCCACCAGCTTTGCATCTCTCTCTCTCTCTCTCTTTTTTTTTTTTTCCTCTTTTCTTTTCGAGGCACACTTTTTAACTTCGCAGTTTCACTTGAATCTCTGGGTTATCAGGGGTTGGCCTTGCTAAAAATACAGCCCAGCAGGAAGTCGGCATGTGCTGCAGCAGCAACCTCTCCTCCCCACACCCCCACAGCCTTCAGATAGACCCAAAAGTTTAAAAAAAAAAAAAAAATCCCCCAAACTCTGCAGTTCTTGGGCTTATGCGGGTGGGGGGGGGGGGGGGGGGGGGGGGGGGGGAGGGAGGCTGGATCCTACCCTGGGGAACTGAGCATCACCCCAACCCAAACCTCCACAAAAAAAGTCACAGGTACCCTAAAAGCTCCCTGAGAAAGGAGAGTGGGCAGCAAGCCCTGCCCTCCTGCAGCAAAGGGGGGGTCAGGGCTGGGACTGGGGTGGGTGCAGGGTTTGTTGCCTCTTGGTTTGTCCCCCCCCCCAGCCCGGGGTGAGCGAAGGGGAACTGCGTCAGGCGCAGGAAGCTGTGCCCTCCCCCCCCCCCCCCCCCCCCCCCCCCCCCCGCTCGCCCCCGTCTTTTCCTATTGCTGACGGGTTTCGGCAGCGCGGGCCCTTTCCTGGCAGCGATGCCCTCACCCTTTCTGCAGGTTGGCCCTGCCTCCCATGGCTGTCCCCTGCAGGGGTGGGGAGACTGGGCACGGGGGGGGGGTCTTCTTTACTGGAAACCAGCCCAAATCTTGTGTTAAGTACCCGTCAGGGGACTGGGGGGAACGTGGGATGGGGCTGGGGATGCTGCTGCTGCTGCTGCTGCAAGGAGCAGGGACCCCCTTGGCAGGGGTAAAGGGGTGCTGGGCCTGGTGTAACACCTGGAGGGGGCCTAGATATATATAATATATTTATATGAAATATATATAATATATTTATATGAATGTAATATAATAAAAGAAATAAGAGGAAAATAGGAAATGAAATGATGAAATGAAATAGAAAATAAAATATTGAAATAAAAGAAAATAAAATATAAAACAAATTAAAATGAAATCTAAAATAGTAAGAAGAATTAAAATGAAATAAAATCTAAAATAATAAGAAGAACAAAAAATAAAATAAAATACAACACAACACACCCCACTGAGCCTCCAGGAGCGGGGGGAGGCAGCACACCAGCCCTTCAGTTTGTCCCACAGCAGGCTCCCAGCCTCTCCCTCCTCCCTCCCACCCTACTCGTGGGCCAAAAAGTAAATAAATACAGGCATTAATAAACAAAAGGAAAACAAAAGCCAAGCCTGCTGCTCTCGCAGACTTGGCGGGCTCCTCGGGCCAGGCCGCTTTCATCTGCGCTGTCCTGGGCCGTCCTGTTTCCTCTCGCCCACTGGTGGCACCTGATAAGGCAGCTGTACCTTTTGGAGGGTGACAGTGTGGGGACAAGCCCGGGTGGTGGGGGACGCTGCTGTCACATCGGGACGGCTGCTCTGCCACCGTCCTGCCCCAGGGATGCTCTGGCACCACATCCGGGCAAAGGCTTTCCTGGTGCCTGGGTGGCTGCAGCACCGAGGGCAGAGAGTAAGTGCCCTCCTTGAGGGGCTGGAGCGGGTCCAGAGAAGGGCAACGGAGCTGGTGAGGGGTCTGGAGCTCAAGTCTCATGAGGAGAGGCTGAGGGAACTGGGGGTGTTCAGTCTGAGGAAGAGGAGGCTGAGGGGGG
>BJBW01006664.1:77686-108826 GCA_004320125.1 Scolopax mira
AATGGCCTCAAGTTGCACCAGGAGAGGTTTAGATTGGATATTAGGAAACATTTCTTCACAGAGAGGGTTATCAAGCATTGGAATGGGCTGCCCAGGGCAGTGGTTGAGGCACCATCCCTGGAGGTGTTCAAAAGATGGGCTGACATGGTCCTCAGGAATATGGTTTAGTGATTCTTACTTCTTTTTTCTCATTTATTTTTTTTTGTCAGGGTTAGGTTGATGGTTGGACTAGATGCTCTTTAAGGTCCGTTCCAACCCAGACGATTCTATGATTCCCACATCCTTTATTTTTGCTCTAATTTGCATTTGGGTCACTCTGTTGGGTGTCCTGGACTCTTTGTGTGAGTCTCTGCGTTCCCAGCCCGGCTGCTGCGCGGGAGCTTCGGGGCTTCTCACCAGGGGCCTGTGTCTGCAGCGACGGGACCAACACCCCTCCTGGCACCCCCGGGGGCGAGAAATAGCTGAGACTCAGGGGAGTTGGGGGGGGGGATGTGGGGTGGTGGTGTTGGGGAGACAACACATCTTGTGTGAATTGGCTCCAAGCGCCGCTTCCAGCCACCCTGGCCCAGGAAAGTGGAATATTGGTGGGAAAGGAACATAAAAGCCACCGAATTGCAGACCCGGAGCAAGGCACGCAGCGCTCCAGCTGCAGCCCTGGGAGTCACCCATCCCAGTGCTGGGAGAGGAGAACACTGGGTCCCTGTGGATGGAGAGGGGGGGGAATGAGCTGCCCCCCCACCTTTGTGCAGCTGCTGGGGGGAGGTGGGGGTCACTAAATCCCCCATTAGCTTTGTCTTGTCTTGGAGTGAGGGGCTGCAAAGCCCTGCAGCAGGTAGTGATGGCTGCGGGACAGCCGAGGGGGTGCAGGGCAGGTTCCCCTCTCTCTCTCCCTCCACCCACCCTGAGAAAAAGCAGTTCCCAGCCATCCCCCACCCCCTTCATTTTTTTTTCACCTTTCTAGTATTTCCCACCCCTGCATCACTTGCAGGTGGTTAAAAGAAATAAACCCCCTCCCAACCCTCCAAAGTTTATTTTTCTCTTCCTGCCTTTTAAGACTTATAAGACCAGTCTTGAATCAATAAAAAACAGTTTCTCCCCCCTCCACTCTTCCACCCCCGGGGCCCTGGGGCTCCCAGCACCCGCTGCTTCTGGTCTGCCTCAGTGTGTCCCCCCCCAGCTCTGCTCCTGTAGCCATTTGGCAAGCCAAGAGCGGAGGAGGAGATGAATTGAACATCTTAAAAGCAGCTGGAAACACTTCCCACGGCGCTGCCGGACGAGACCCCACGGCGCTGCTGCATGGCCCCCGCTCCTGATCCTTCCTCCTCCTCCTCAGCAGATGTGTCCTCCTCTATCGCGCTCCCCCCCCCCAAAACGGGGTGGCTTCGCTGCAAGGAGGTGGGGACACCAGTGCCAGGTTTGTGCCTGTCCCCGCCAAGGGCAGGGGACACCACAGAGCAGCAAAGCAGCCACCAGCACTGGGGGGATGCTCCAGCTGTGCCCACATCAGCCTGGGGAGCACCCCTTTATTTAGGGGGGGGACACAGGATGGGCTATTGGGTTTGAAGCCCTAGAGGGAACCGGGGGAAGGGGGCCTGCTGGCTCCCTGCCCAAGCAGCCCACTGGCCCCCAAGCAGCCACGGTGGGAGCGGATGGTGAGTGAGGGAGTGATTTATGGGGTGCGAGCGCCAGGTCCCGTGGTGTTCCACTGGTGGGAAGAGGAAGCGGGTGGGAGAAGGGCTCCAGCATCTGCAACACCTCACAGTGAGGAGGGAGCTCTGCTTCCTCCCACTCCTCTCCACCCACCCGGGGTGGGATTTTAAAAAAATTAAATAAATCCCTGAGCAGGGATTTTTTTTTGCTGAAGTCGCGGTGAGAAACGCTGCCTGCTCCAAGCAAAGACCTTCCCGCTGGCAGAGGGGAGGCAAAACGCCCTCCACCAGCCACAGGGACAGAAGGAACCTGCTCTTCTGCTCCTGCCACCATCCGTCCTCCCTCCACCATGCAATGGTGTGATGGCACAGCAGTGACCAGCTGCTCCGTTGTGGTGGCTGGACCTGTGACCCAAGGTGGCCACAGCCAAGCCACCCTCCATCCCTGGCTGGCCACCGGAGCTGGCGAAGGCTGCTGGCAAACGTGCCGGGTGGTCACATCCCTCTGTACCACGATGCTGTTGATCCACAGAGGAGCAGCTCCAGGACGGGCTGCAAAGGTGGGGGGCAGAGGCTTTCATCACAGCTGGACGGGCCCTGGGCCAGCAGCAGCATCTCTCCCCTTGCCCATCCTGTGGCTGCCTCCTCTTGCAAACCCTTCCAGCCGCCAAGAGCAGGACTTCAGCATCCCCGTGTGGTCAGACAGATCAGATCTCCTTGCTTAAGCTTTTCTTCCAAGCTGATGGGCCAGCGGGCTCTCAGCTCTGTCCTGGCCTCCCTCACCCTGCGAGGGGTGGCCATGGCCTCCTGAAAGCAGACCTGCTCCGGCAGAGTGGGATGAGGAGGAGGATGCTTCAGAAGGGTTAGAGGAGATGAGATGCGATTTCAGCTGCCTTCCCCTGACACATGGTGGGGGCAGAGCCCTGATGAGACCCTGCCAAAGGAGACCTGTGACTTCAGGTCTCAGGTGCATCCAGTGGAAGAAAATGGGCAGATCCAGCCTTCAGCATCCTCAGCAGCTGCTGCGTGCACAGTTCAGCAGAAAGCATCCCCTGTAGCACATGCCATTTCCCACCCCACGAGGTGCCAGGAGATGGGGGCAGGTAGTCATTCCCTGCATCCCAGGTACCCAGCAGCCACCAGCTCTGCCTGCTGGTTTTCCTCCCACAGCCAGCTCCGGAGGCAGCAGCCCTGTTAGCACAGCTCAGAACACCACAGGAACAAAAAAGTTTGAAAGCATCTCCCCGGGGGCACTCCTCCCTGCCTTATCATCTCCCAGGACAGAGATCTAAGGGACCACTAACTGCTGAAGGCTGATCAGAAGGCAGGGTTTATTCAAACACATACTTCACCCTCCCCTCTGGTTCCTCCCAGCTCCTGGTTGCTCAGGAGAGCCCTGCCCTGCTCCAGGTGGGATGGGGAGTGGGGCAGCAGGGCGAGAGAAGCTGGTGGCTGCTGGAAAGCACTGGGAAAGGTCACTGGGCAGGTGGACCTTTGCGTGTTCCCATCCCTGGTGGGAGTCCGTAAACCTGGTGAAATATTTACTCACTGGCTCTGATGGGGGTTTTATTTTCCTTTGTGCCATCAGATTCCCTTGACTGCCCCCCCCACCAGCCCTTTGCACCAGAGCGGGTTTAATGGGCTCATATCAGGGTTGGAGATGGGAAACGTGGGTTCTTCCTTTAGCCGGAGGGGAGGAGAACAAAAGGAAGACAAATCTCTCAATTATTAGTGAAGGGAGGAAAACTGGTGTCTGTTGAGAGTCACAGTGAAGGTGAAAGGCAGCAAAAAGCCCCCCATGGACCTGAGGGCAAGGGTGTGGGGTTCAGTTGTATAAATAAAAACACACAGCACTTAAAAACCCCTCATCAGTAACAAAGGCAGAGTCACATCCTCATTCAGACCAGCCTGGCCTCCCAGGAGGACAACTGGGAGCCCAGCTCAGGTCACAGGGCTGCTGTCCCCTCCCAGCTTTCAAACTGGCTCTGCCACTTAGCAGTGACATCCAGGACTGGTGAGATTCAGGACCATCAGCTGGTCTTTACAGCATCACTGGGTAGTTTGGGAGCTTCCTGCTTTAACCCATGATTGGATCAACTGATGGAGCTACCTGCTGTCACCAAACTCTGCTGAGGGGCTTTGCCATGACCCTTCCCACCCCACAGTTGCTTCCTCTCCTCCATAAAGCCCTCACTCTTGCATGAGGAGCTTCCTTCCTCCCCATCCCTCATTCTAGGGGTCAAGTTCAGGTATGGGGGCATTTGGCTTTACCACAGTTTGGGGGGAATATCCCAAAGACCCCCAGCGACAGGCTGAGATTGGGGGCAAGAACAGGGCGGGATGGAGGAAGGTGACTGGTTCCTCCATCTGATTGGCAGGATCAGAAAACAGATCAAGAGAGGTAGAGGAAGGTGCCGTTCCTGGAGGCAGGTACATACATCTCACTGCCTTCTGAAGAGGGACACCTTCACAGGGGCTGTGTGTACCCCCCTCCCCATACCATTTTTCCACACTTTTTGTACCTCTGCTGGTGAAAAAGAACCACTTGCATCCACCTGCTGCTTCAGAGCAGCCTAAGCCAAGCAGCAGAGGAGGCTTTGGGAGGTCCATGTGTTCCTCTCCAACCTCCTCCAGGTGACCCTGCTCTGGCAGGGGGCTGGGCTAGAAGATCTCCAAAGGTCTCTTCCAACTCCCACCACTCCATGATTCTGTGATCCCATTCCAGGCACCGTTCGCAGGGTGAACATCTCCACAGGCTGATGGACACCTCCCCCAACTGCTCCAGCATCTTCTGCAGTGGTGCCAGTGGCCCCAGAGGTCCCCAATATGAGGATGCCCCCACAGCCTGGCTCTGTGCCCCCATCCAGGCACCCCTCCCAGCCAAACCTCACCCGGGAGGGGTACGAGCCACCCCCCTCTAAAGCAGGATTAGTGCAGCTTCTCCTGGAGGAAATGTTCACGTCGATCACTGCTCTTCAGAGGTTCTTTTGGGGCTGACTGATTTTAACAAGCCAGTCTTCAAATGGGTTTAGAAATCCCCGAATCTGTGATTTCTAACAACAGCCAGACGAGGCTGAGACCTGAAAGAAATGGAAAAAGCAGCCCTGCCAAAACCTGGGAGCACCCTTCATCTCACCCACCTGGCCTGACATCACTAATTCGATTTCTGTAGGACAGTTCCTATTCCCTTTATCCTCCACCATTAGACTTTATGGCTCTAATACCCAGTCTCACTCCATGGATCTACCCCAACGTATGAAAGGTAAGGAAAATTCAAGCAGATTTATGGAAAAGGAAGCAAAAAAAACCCCCCAAACAAATCAAAAAAAGAAAGAATCAATAAGTATGAACAGTGGTTTTAAATCGTTTATTTTTAAAACATGAAACCCAAGCTGAATAGAAACCACAGAAATTACATTTAGGTTTTTTGTTTAGTATTTGCAAACCAAAAAGTTACAGTAAAAAATAGCTACATTACAATCAATAGAACTACAGAATTAAAAGTAAAGATACAAAAATGGGCTCAATCCTCTTTAACCCTCACAATTTAAAAACATTTTGGGTAAGTGCAGGAACACTTGAAAGAAACTAGCAGGTCCGAAGTTTTAAAAAAAAATTATATATATTTATATATTATATATGTATATAAAGTGGTATGATATACAACCATTATGGTTAAGAAGAAAAAGAAAAAAAGTTACAAAAAGGCCAGGTACATGATCACCATTAGGTTTCTGTGCACAGTGTCCAAGAAAATAAACTTCCCTCTGAATGATGTGAAGAAAACTCATGGGGCCTCCCGTTACCAAGGGACCTGAGGCACACGACGTGAGGGCTGGGCACCTGGACCCGATGCAGAGGACAATGAAAGAAATGAAGCTTTTCTGGGACTTCAGCGGCCTCCCTGGGTGGAGGCCCCTGGAGAAGTCTTGGGGTGAGATTAGAGGAGGAAGAGGAAGGAAGGAAGGAGTCGGGAATTGCATAGTGAGGAGCAATGTGGTATTAAATATGCAGAGCACCTAAGAGCTTCATGCTACAGTTATCCTCTTTAGGAAAGGAGTATTTTGAACTTTCTGGTTGTACATCAATTTATGTTCCACTTTGTTCAGGCATGCAGCCACAGGGGCTGGGCGAGCACCCGGGAGCTCCAGGCCACCAGTAACCCCATCCCTTCTCTCTCCCAGCTGGGCAACACGCTCACCATCACGGCTGGGCAGGAGACCCTGCTCTATCCCTCATCCACCCCCCACCCCCCCCCAAAAAAAAAGCACAGATCACTCGCTACCAAAAACATCCCACGCTTCTGCTGGGCCTCCTGGAATGACTAGGGAAGCCGTCCATAGCATGCACACAGAGAACTTCTGGAAAAGGGGAGTAGGCTGTGATGAAAGAAGCCACCTGGTTACAGGTACAGATTAAGTCTCATGGGGTCTCTTCTCTCAAGGTATCAGATCTACCCCTTAGTATCTGCCCAGAGGGTTCTTCCCCTCCCACGCAGAGATCTTCACTCAGTTACACCAGCAGCCTTGGAGAGCTGGGGAAGACCCTGGCTTCTCCTCGGTCCCTAGGTAGAAGGTACTTCAAAGACACCTCCCCTCCCTAGATGAAGGAAAGCCCACCCACCTCATCCACCCCTGCATCAGGTGGGGTGGCCAGAATTCAACAAGCCAAGACACTTCTCTCTTCTTCAAAGGGCTCAGCCTGGTATTTCAGTTGCTGCCAGAAGGAAGAGAAGGTGAGACCAGAAGTGAAGCATGGGTCTATCCACACCACTACTAGTACCTCGCTCTGATGGGTCTCCACCAGCTCCTGCCTGCTGTCACCCTGCAGCACCCACAGCTCTCGTGAGCGATGGCCAAGCAGCCCCCCGAGACACGGGGTACCCACAGAAAGGCCAAACTTTGCATGTATGTTCAGGGAACTGCTATGGAAAATCCTGACTCAGGATCACTTAAAACCCCATGCACTGTGTCCCTCTCAAAGCACTCAAATCCTTGCATCTTGGCTGAGATGACTGTACACGGAAAATTAACACCTATCAAATGGAGAAAACTTAAAAAAGGACAGGAGGGGGAGGGAGCACTCCATCCTTCACATTTGGATACATGGATGCACGCTAAAAATCTTAGCTTGAACCCTTTTATCAGCACATAAAATGAACTCAGTTTAATAATACACACAGGATACAAACACTACAGTTATATTCCCAAGACAGCACAAGAAATTCACAGCCAAGTCTTGATTCGGTTTCCTTTACAATTACAATGCAGTCTTGAACACTGGACACAAGAGTCCAACATGCTATTTACATTTCACATTGTGGAGATGTTTGTGTGCTTGGAAGAGTCCTCAGTTCCAAAAGAAAGTGTCATTCACACATGATGATGCAGTGGAAATAAAACCAAGCCAACCAGACAAGCCAATGACCACATTTGTGCTTCTGAAAAGGTAACATGAAGTGTCTTCACCAACGCAGTCGCCTTCAGCTGGACAAGCTGCCTTCTGTTTCGCAGTCAGCAAGGTGTCCAGAGGCCAACCTCATCTCCCCTGAATTCTGGACCCTTTGGCTAGCAACCAGTAACACCAGTAAGGTTGTTCCCGTAAGGTCAGCTGGGACACACCAAGTGATATGGCCTTGGCATTTCGTCACATTAAAAAACAGAGAGACACAATGGAAGAGAGAGAAGCCTCTACAGCTTTACCTCCTACAGCTTGAAGAGTTTGGACTCCCTCGACCATGAATGCCATCTAGAACAGATGAGTCTTCGCCAGATAGCACCTGCTGTTCACCCGAGAGGGAGGCACAGAGTCTGGGAGATCTTGGGTTTCCAAAGTTCACTCCTCAGACAAAATGTGACCATATGGATGAGGCTGATTACGTCGCAGCCGTAAGAGTAGGCAAAGGCCATCTGTTCTCCAGCAGATCCGTTCAGACCAGCCTGCAGAAATGCCACACTGTTGCTCAAGGTTCCAGTAAAATAAAAAAAAAAAAAGAAAGGAAAAAGAAAAAAAAGGAAAAAAAAAGCAGTAATAATAATAAACCAAAAGAAACCCATTTGTCTGTGTTTCCTATCCAGCGCTCTGCACAGCATGCAGCGGGGCAGCAGAGTTCCAGGATGCTTTACAAAAGTGCAATATCCATGTCAAGTAAAGGAAGTGCTGGCTGGACAAAGGTACACAGCTCACACTGCAGTCACCTCACGCTGGCCCCCAGAGAGCAAACGTTGTCTCCAGAACAGTCTTTCCAGTTATGTTTGGAAGTCACAGAGCAGGTTATCTCCCCATCTGTGCCCTGCTGCAAGCCCCAAGCGTTTTCGGGAGTTGTTCTGGGTGTTATGAGTGGCTGGGCCAAACCTTGGAAGGAAGCAGGTCAAGGTGGCTGCTCCATCAGATGCTGCAAACAAAAAGGCATAGGCTTGCTTCCCCCCCGCCCCCCGTTAGCCCCCCTGGTGCAGACAATATCACTGTGGCAATTTAGATCCAACCCAAAGGACAGCCACACGCATGTTCAGGGTGCATTCTGTATATCAGAAAAGTCACTATACAGAAGCATTTGTCTTCACAGGGTTCTCTACACCTTTCAGCCTCCAAAACACTTGCCTTCAATGAGTAGGACCAGAGATTTTAGGGCAGCTCCCCTAAAATTCGTATTGTAAGTAGCAATCCGAGCACATCCTCACAAGGAGAGATGATGGCAGAACAATTCAGTCTTAATAAGGATTATATGGCTCTTGCTTCTTTCTTCAAAGCGAGGGGAAGGTCCAGTTTCCCCCAGAGAGCAGTGTGCTTTGGGCCCTGCAAGCTAACCATGCAGGTGCTTGCACACCCGGGTCTCCTGGTAGGCTTTGAGACAGGGTGGAGAACCTGGTGCTCACGAGCCACAGCCTCCCTCCGTATCACCTGTGACTACATCTCCCTGCCCTTGTTTTGTTTGTTTGTTTGTTTTTGATAACAGAGGTATGTTTCATTGTGAAGCCCCTCAAATGTGTCTGAAAGGGCATACTTGGTCCTGAGCACAAAAAACCTGCTTCCAGAGATTTATGGTGAAGTGGGAAGTTTTCTCCAAAACCTTTTCTGCATGGTGGTGCCTCCTCCCTGTCTCCCTCGCTCCTTTGCGTGGTAAGAGCTGGCCTACAGCTTTTCCAGTCTAATTAGTGGTTTCTATCTTAAGAGGAGTCTCAAAGCTTGCTCTTTGGGGAGAGCTGGTACCATTTTACAGCAGATATCATCATCCCAGTCAGCGGCCTGCTGGGACCAGTTCCTACCTCACTGCAAGAAGGCAACTGACTTGAGGAAAGGCAGATTGGTAGATCCTGTGCCCCGTTCAGCAAGCGTGGGGTAAACAGCCATCGAGTCTGAACATCGCTGAGGTGAAGACTAACTGCCTCTGCCAATGGCTCAACTCCAGCTCCAGAAACAGTTCCCCACTTCATTTGCTCCGCCAGTTAGTTAATATAATGCTCAGCAGCTGCACTAAGATGCCCCTGCTCAGAGGTAAAAGGAGAAAAAGGAACATCAGAGCTGCCCTAGTGAGAGGGCAGTACTCGACAGTACCTCCCAAGAGGCAGGCTCCTCTTCCAGTAGGAAGCTGTCCATGCCCTTTGGAGCACTGCTCTTCAGTGGAAGGTACAGCACCAATGGAGGATGTTGCCCTCTGCAGGCACCCAGCTGCCCCTTTGCAAGCCTTGTTCTGCCTCATGTCTAGAAAAATGCCTTACATGTGCCTCAATATGGTCAGGTAGTGGTTAGCAACATGCCTTGAAAAACAAAAAAAGAAAAGGAAATAAAATAGAATAAAATAAAAACCTGTGCTGACAGTCACAACGTTCTCCAGATGTCATTTGGGTTTCTGATTCTGGCACACAGAAGAAGATATACTGACAATCTTGTGACTTTGTTAGGACAGAGGCTCCAAAAACCTCTTTCAATGCCAGCTCAGCAACCCTGTGCTGTAAATCATGATTAAAAAGAAAAAAATGAAAAGAAAAAAGTCCAGCAGAGTTCACAGGTCACTCCTGCAGGGAGAGCTTGCGTTTGCTCTAAATCCATTGGTGCTTCCAGTCTCTCTTGCTTTTGCAAGGTGCCCGTCCCATAAGATCTAGCATCAGAGAGCTGAAACTCTTTAGTGCAAAAATACCCCCCATAAAGTCTTACAAGTCTTTTCCTGGAAAAATTTGGCACCAAGTGGGTGGGTGGCTCCTGTGTGATCTGTGTGTCGGCCTCATAAAGGCAGCACCCAGAATGTCATCTGCAAGTACCTGGGTTCCCCTGATGGAGCAGAGAGGGCAGATTCAGAGCAATGGACGGGGCAGTTGACTGGTGCTGGGACCCCCCCTGCTCCTCCTCGAGAATTCACATTATGCTAGATATAGTGGGAAAGAAAAAAAGCATTTTCTTAATGGATTAAAAAAAAAAAGTTAACCAGTGAAATTATTTGCTCTAGAAGAGCTCCAGGCTCCCAAATTAGAGTGGATTAAGTGACGCTGTGAGGCAGGGGTTTCCTTCCTCCCTCACATGGGGCACCAGAGCAGAGGACTCCCAAAATGCTGCATGGAGTCAGCATTCCCTCATTGCAGGCTGTCATCAGCACTGAGCCTCTGCTTCTTCAGCGTTTCTGACAGACTGCTGATCCCACTGCAGAACTGAAGATCTACCACCATCTTTCACAGAGTCCCTCTGGGGAACAGAAGGGGGGGGGGGGAAAATGGGGCAGAAGGTATTCACCAACTTTTTTGATAAGCTACTCTGATAGAGTTGACCTGAGGAAGGTGGACCCAGTTTCTTGCCTGCTCGTGCTTGCTCTCTCTCACACATCAGGTACAACAAGGTGAAGGCTTAAATTCAGAAGGGGCTTCCACTCCAATGGGCAGGTACCAGGTTGGAGGGTGGTCTGGACTGGAGAAACAGAAGGAGCTGCACTGGATTTTGGGCAGAACAGCAGGGTTGTTCTACGAGGACAACACAGGGGCACAGCAGTTGGCACATTGTTTAGTCTGACTGCACGTGTGGGTTTTGTTGTTTGTTTGGTTTTTTTGCTTTTTCATTTTAATGCACACTGCCAGCATCTGGACGAGGTTGGTTGGTGGCGAGGTATTTGGCTCTCATGCTGGAGGTGTACTGGAGGAAGACAAGAGAAACAAAACAAAACAAAACAAACAGAACAGAAAAGTAAGTCAGAATGACTAATGTAAACACAGATCCACAGATTACGATCACCTCCCAGCATAAACCAGTCTGTATTTACAGCAAGCGTAGCAAGGAGCTGCTGGCTCAGTCTGGCAAGGAAAGTTTCACAAGTCACTGCACAGTCCACTCCGAGTAACATACTGGTGTCAGCTGGCCACAAGGATGCTGGCCAGATCAGGGCAGATGGGCTAATGATTTATCCCAGCTCTCTACAGAGAAGGAAATCCAATAGTCATTGAGTCAAAATATGCCATACTTTGCTTGGGAGAAGAGAGGGAAATGGAAACGATGCAGAAAACCCCCACCTCACACATTCATCCTCTCTTAGTCATGTTATTGCTTTCAACCATGACAGAAAAGGAGGTTGAAAAGAAAATGAGTGTGTTCTGCGTTTTTTACATTGAGTTTTACAGTAACGGGGGCATCGGAAGACCACGTGCATCAGAGACGGGCAGTTTGAAAGAAAAGTGTGGAAAAATGAGCTTCTGAACAATTCATGCCCAAGAAAAAATAGAGCCTGTCAGGCTGGAAACAGGTTGCCACAAAACAAGATGGTATTAGCTAACAGTTATCAGATGGGTAATGATCCACTGTGGCTTGGGATCCAACCTGTGTGCTGTGCAGCAGCAGACGAGACTCCAGCTTGAGTAGAGAAAGTCAGAAAGAAGAGACTTTGCTTTGCTTGAGGGGGAAGTTGTTTTTTCTTATTTTCTTTTTTTTTTTTTTTTCGTTCTAAGCAAGGTAATCCAAAACAGCTCCCAGAAGCTACTGAGGTAACATATGCCATTCAGCTTTGAATAACGAGCTGAAAAGCATGTAAATAATGCCCAGCAGAAAGAACAAAAGACTCTCCCTCTTTATGCCAACGTGTTCAATGCCTTCATCATGACCACATTACTGCTTCTTGGATTCTGCTGCTGTGATACTAACAACCAAGCAATGAGGACAGACATTCTATTCCTCTTTTTATACCAGCTGGAGCTTGAATAATTCTATAATACTGACATCTTCCTTCCCAAGAGTGCTCTTCAGCATATTGACTTTTTATCACCTTTAAAAGTGAACCACATAAAAAAGCCAGTTAAACTGGCAAAGAGACAATTGAAAGCCAGTTCCACACCAGGAGGTATGATTTATCTTGCCCACTGGGAAAGAACATTATGAGGCATTTTTAGGCTCTCAAAAGCTCAGCGGTCCAAAGGGGTTTTCAGAGAATTAACAGTATTTTATCAGTTTTCCCTCAAAGGCTGACCCGGGCTGAACCTTTGCACAATAGAAGAGAGAAACTGCTCCTTGGGCAGAGCGGACCCCATCGGCATGAGATGAAGACACCTGCAGCTCATTTGCACACTCATCTTTTAGTGTCTTCCATAATTGGAAAACTTTCAGCTGAACGTGAATCTTAATATAAAACTCTGGCCCAGAAATGGCATCTGTATTTAGAAGACAAAGGGTACATCTCTCTTTAAGATGTATTTTTTTGCTAGTGAGAAGGAAAAAGGTGGAAAATACCAAGCTGAGCTAGTTTTAGGACTACATTCTATACAGTTTATTAAATGGGATTACTGTTTCAGAAATAAAGTTTAAGGCATTATTAAAATGTATGACACTAACCCAACAGGCTCAGAGAGGCTTAGAAGTCACAGAACATTCTCACAGAGGAAGCAGGAGAGCAAAATGCTGAAATTACCAGCCAAGCATCATGCTAAGAAGAGGGTCTTAGATGGAAAATTGCATTTGATTGCTCATTTTCCATTGGTGTTCTATATGTGATGTGACAGATGAGTATGAACAGAGAATTTTGTAAGAACTATTTAGAGAAAAATATCTTGGATCATGGAAGGTTATTGTGCATCTTTCTGCACAAGTCATATAGGTTCAGCACATAACACGTAACATCAACTTTCTCTAGAGCATTAAAATCAAGAAGGGCTGCTTGATGAACTGCACTTCAGGGATGTACAAAGTACACCCATCACGGAGAGAGAAGTCGAAAAGTCCTCCACCAAGAAAACACAGTCATTTAAGTGTCATTAAAATAGAGTAATCAGGAACATGAGATTTGGACAGTCAAGCAGAAGGCATTTTACATTCAAACCTACCTGCATCCACCACAAGGAACAAAGCAAGACTCAGAGTAGTCAGAGTTAGGGCTGATGTTCTCTCCTTAACTCAGTATTTTTGTGCCTCTGTACCTTTTCCCGTTATAGTTTGAACCAGTGTATTTTTAATGACCATGATAAGTCTGATTGAAACCTGGAAGCAGAGAGCTAACACTTCTCTGTGCACCTCTCATCACCAGCACAGCTCTACCAGCGTGCGCTGGATCTTCAGCCACTGCATCAGACCCCACGTGTGAATGCTTTGCTCCACAGCCTGTTGTCCCTCATCCAAGTCCTGCCCCACATCCTCTGCTGGGAGGCAGAGGGAAGATGCTGTGGAACACACAGATCCCAACATCTGGACAGGCCAGCAGATGAAGATGTATCAGCAGAAACTCGGCGGTCACACGGATATGAAACCACACTATAGTATCCACAGTTAGAATAATTAAGTCTTAAAATTACTTTTTAAAGGAGCTAAAAAGACTTGTGTTTTAAGTCAGAGCTGAGGTCATGGACTCTGAGATAAAGTGCATACAGGGCCTGACACAGCTGTAAGGTACACACTTGCACTTAGTTTCCTTTAAAGAGGAGCTTTCACAGAAGGTTAAAGAACATGCACAATGCACTCATTCTTCCACTTCTCTCTCTGGAAGTACCCATGTGCCTACACACCCTCATCTACCCTTTCAAAAACAGCAAGGAGGACAAGTTTCAGCCCATACCTTCACCACACCACCAGCTACCCTAAAAAGAGTACTTAGAAGACTTCTTTTACTATTTTTGCCGGTGGCTTGTGCTATTCAACACAGTACAGCTCTCAGTCACTTACCAGTGAGTTAGGACAAACACAGCTGATTGCACACAAGTTTATTTTTCTATTTCTCCAAAGGAAAAAAAAAAAAAAAAAGATAAGACTTTCCTTCACATTCAGCCTTGTTGAGGGTATAAACTTTCATAGGCACAGTTTGCCAGCACATGCTAGTTAGGTGCTTCACATGTAAAGCCTGTGTACAAAGGAATCATTGGTTGCAAAAAAAGAAAAAAGTTTAAAAAAATACTGAGAATAATCAGTTAATTTTAGAGACCATAAATTCTACCAACTCCTGTGAACTGTGCAGACCATGAGCTAACTGAGCTGTGCTAGGAGATCACTTACCATATGAAACCATGACTCTAAGCATAAATTTACTATTTGTGGGTTAAAAAAAACCCTGTATATATCTCTCTTTAGCTACCCTGACTTTGATTTCCTGCCAGAGCTATTCAGGTAAACCAATAAAGACCAAAGCTTCTGGATTCAAGTTCTTCAAGGTTGATCCACCTCAAATAACACACAGTAAACACAGAAGGTTTGGTATCAGTATGTATGGGAGGTACAAGGTGCAGGGAAACAGCCAATTCCAGCCAGTGGGTTCTGAATTCAAAGCTACTTCAGTTTTCCAAGTCAAAAGAACAGAGGTTCTGTTTGTTTGTTTTCAAAAGCTTTGAAAAGAATGCAATGTCTTTTTCTTAGCCCTGCAGACAGCCACATTAAACTCTGGGTGTGAGCTCAGGTAAGCAGAAGACAGTGCAGGCTGAGATCAGGCCATGTTTCAGCCCAGAGGAGATTTCAAGTCCAGAATGAAGACACTAGAATTTCCCCCCTCCCACAAACAGTATTTTATTTCATGGAATAGTCCCATCCGTCGCTAAAATACCACCCGCAGGAGCCAAAAAGCAGAAAGCCCCCCCGGAAGCTGACGCCCAAGAGCAATCTTTGCAAGACTTAAGCCCGAAGAAAGTCGTGGCCCTTTCAAGGGTGCTAGCACCATGCTTGAGGACAAGTTTGGTTCATGCAGCACGGCAGAGGGCATCAAGACACCCGACTCAGACAGCACCCTTCCCAGCAGGTCACGGGGCAGGCAGACACACGGCAAGATGCAGCAAGAGTGCAGACCAAGCAGCGACACGACGGAAAGGAATCCAACACAAGGGTGACCCAAGTCCCAACGAGAACGGCAGAAAAGGAGGAGCAGCAGCTTTATGGACACGAATTTCTGGGAACACAAAGTAAGATACGGGTCGTCGACTCCATGAGTCAAAAGCAATGGACCCTCTCTTCCAGCTGGAACCAACCCCTTCCAGTGACTATGTGGCTGGAGTTCCTTTGAAGAAACACACTGTCCTTCATACCAGATGAGTATGGTGAGCCTAAGAGCAGTAATTTTAGCCCGTGTTCAACCAAGCTAAAACCTACAAGCCCTAAAGCAGACCACCTACTCTTTCCGTAGGTACATGGCTTTGTCATGGACCACTGCAAAGGAACAAACCCTGGCTATCTGTCTTGGAGGACATCAGCAGCTACAGCCCATGAGGAGTTCAGACAATGAAATGGTACTAAGAAGGCCCTGCTCACAGAACCTGTGGGACATGGATGGGATGATTTGGACACACACAGAACAAACAAAACAGTAAAAGGTTTTGAAACAGAATGAAATAGACCTATCTTAGTGCTTGTGTCCAGACCTTCAGGGAAGTTTTTTTTTTTTAAAAAAAAACAAAACTTGCTCCTTTCTGATTTGAAATGCAAGGATAAAAAAAGGAGAAGCTGTACACAAATCCAACAGGCAATGAAGTAACTCTTCAGGACAGGCCACCATTGCCAGGTAGGATCTTTCAACAAATTAAAAATCCTACATAAGGAGCTTAAAGCATGTGGCAGAGGGGTATCGGTGGTTTTGAGCACATGCTGTTATGATCAGTCAAGACAAACAAAACAGCAGCAGTTCTCAAGGGAAGTCAAAAGTTGAATTAAGACAACCAGTCCCAACGGAAAAGCTGCCAGGTTGGTTCTTGTTACTTCTAGAAATGGGCTTCTTGTGATGGGAGAACTTCTATGTTGCATTTGAAGTGCAAGGTTAGTTCTACATTTGAGCAGCACTCAGTGTTCAAGCTGTTCTTGGGTGTAGACTCTGAGTTGGAGCTGCTGTGAGTTAAACTTTGTGAGACATAGGCACCTATCACCCTCATAACGTGCACCACAAGCCTGTGGAAGGTCAATATTGCTCCTTGAGTCTGCACCAGCGCAAACCTGATTTTTAATTTTAACCCTTGGCAGGAGGGAATGGGGTGGGAGGTGCAGAGGGAAGGAATGTGAAAAAATAAAAGGCACTGGCCTGGGATAAACAGTGCAGGGATGAAGGGAGTGGTTGGGAGTGGAGAAGGGATTGAGCAAGAAGGACCTTTTTTCCAGTACCTGTTCCATTTGCGGGCGCTGTTACCAGTATGTCCGTGCACTGTCCGAGGGCTTAAGCTGCCAGCTCATATGGCTGCTACTGTCCATGGCAGCCAAATACAACTGTGATGACGCAAGAAAGAGAGAGAAAAAGAGAGTGCAGCCTCAACGTGCATGAAAAACACAGTGCAAGCAAGTGAAACGCCGTGGTGTGTGTCAGTGACAAGGTGGGCTCTACAACCCTAAGGGAATAGCCCTGTGGCAAGAAGGAGAAAACAGAAGGAATGAGAGAAGGAAAAAAAAAACACCAACCAACAAACAAACAAACAAAAAGCCAGGAAAAGTAACGGACAAACAATGCAGCAGGATCATCACATCTTAGTTTTCACCGTTTGGTCACAGAAAGCTAAATGGAACACGTCAGCTCTGTCCACCCACTGGACACAACCTGTTTGGATGGTTATCCCCACCTCCTCCCTCCCCAGAAGAGGCAGGGACATGTGCATTGGTATTCCCTTTTCATCCCTCTCCTCCCACAGATGATTTGCTACGAAAAGCTGCAAGTTCTTCTGCCTCAGCAGGGTCTCGGCCACCTGCTATGGAGAGTCACAAATACAAAAATCCCAGAAAAGCCCCCTTCTCTGCTGCCTGCCAGTATGAGAGTGGACAGAATTCTTCTTCTTTCCACTGCCCACCTACTGTCAGTCTGATCCTCCAGAAAACACATTCATCCTGTAGCACGCTCCTTGCCTCATCTAGGGAGAAGCTCTCCTTGTTTATATGAGCAACAACACGCTCTCCTCCTCCAGCTCCTGTGCTTTCCTATAGCCCATACTGATGGCTGCCAAGTCAAAAAATCTCATCTTTATCTACTGTCAGAAACCAGCCTAAGGCACCAGGACTCAGATCCTCCCTCAGGGTATTAACACAAACAGCTACTGAAGAACCAGGGAAGCTCTTGCCTAACTAAAGCCCCTGCAGAAAGGGCGTGCTGTCTCTGAAGCAGAAGAGCTGTAGGGGAAGCAGGACCTTGGTCTACAAACAGTGAATGAACAGAGGGACAGTGTCCTTTGTTCACTGGGAAACACCAGCGGTAAAGCATTTGCCACACTCTACTGATGTGTAACACATCAGGTCTTCTCCTGAGGACCATCTCGTGGCAGAGAGCAGATAACACTTGTGATCAGAGTACCACCAGGGATCAGGGAAGACTCTTTGTGAAGGCTGAAAGAGGTCTGGCCAAGTACAGAGACAAGGATCAACCCTCCACTTTTCCACTTTCTCTACAGCAAGATGAACTGGTTATTTTGAAGTGAAAACGTAAATGTGATGTCCCCTTTTCCACCACAACTCCTAGTCTTTCATCCTCTTCCTCCCATTCCCAAATTTGAACCATGCACCACGGAGTGTATTTTCTTTACCTATACCCGAAGACTGGTTGACTATTAAGCATGCTATTACTCATCTTCTGGACTCACACCACCGAGTTAGTGAGCACTGTGATGGCATGTTCTCCAAGTTGTGGTGTAAGTTAAGGCTTACAGGATCCAGTGAAGGAGGGCAAGATTCATCTAGTTCTTACACATACATGAAGGCAAGCCCATGTTTTATCCAGTGCACAGAAATGGCTGTCAAGCCACTCCAAATACCAAAACCTTCCATGAAAGTTTGTTGTTTTTTCTTTTTTCTTCCATAGGAAATTAAATACAAAAAATAGGTTCTAAAGAAAGTAAAACAGTTGTGAAAGAAAGATTTAAAAAAAAAAATCTCAACAAAAAAAATAATACAGATTTCATCCTACCATCCCTTTAGGGCAGATTAAGGAGAGAGGTTCAGCAATAACTCTGAATTTACTGTTTTAACAAGTTTTGTTTTAAACTTGAGGAATCAATGCCACAGACAGCAAATACATCGCATGCAAGTGAATCACCCTGCTGAAGTCACCCACCAAGATACTCATGCACTTCAGTGGTGGCAGGACTGGGCCCATAGGATTAACAGTGTTAGTAGATTGAGTTTGATTCTTTTCATGCGCAATGTCCAAAGCAACACATTGGGGTTTTGTTCCCCACAGCAGGTGAGACATGGCTTGTCCATTCAAATTGCTGTCATTTATGGGCCAGATCCTGTGTTTGGCTGCACAACCAGCTCCCCTGAGAATATGCAGGAGTGGCAAACGTGTATTCCCCAAAGTTGCTGAAGCAGAGAGGAGCAGTAAAGAGAGACTTACTGAGGGAGGTGGGGACTCCCGGCCAATGAGCGGGGTATTCTCGCAACGGGGGTTCTGGAAATTTGCATTCTGGCTCCTAGGAAAGGAAGACACACATGGTAACAGGGGGTAGGTGTCACACTTCTCTGGGGAAGGTCTCCGATGGTGACATGGGACAGAGTATATGCACCCCCAGAACTACCGTATCAGGTCAGTCTCCCTCAAAGCTTTTCTTACAGATTGGGTGAATGCCCCTTTTTCAGACAAGGGCCCAAAACTAACACTATTTTCCTCAAATTAAGCACTATCTTTACACTCTTACTCAGAAGGGCCCACACTGAATCATGCCAAGTGATTTAAAAATAGGTCTGTGTGAAAATCTGCCTCCCTGCAGCGTTAGAACTGCCAAGCTGCAGGATTGGAGATAAAATGAGGACAAAGTCTAACAGGAAGAACAAAATGATGTGCTGGCCTCAAAAAGATGGGCCCTGAGGGTAGTCCAAGTGTGATCAGGGTTAGGCACTTCTGGAGAAAGCTCTGAAGATTCCACCTGGACTAGGTAGCTCCAGTCAGAGCTGACCACAAATATTGTGGAAGGAGCCTGCAGGTTTTGTCTTGGCTCTCCGTCTCTCAGGAGACTTAAAATCTTCTGGCAAAATTGCTCTGTCTGAAGAATTAAGTCTTCTGGGGATCAGAATCATTGTGTAATAAGGAGCCCAGACAATACTTTCCTACTTCTTTCCTCTGAACAGGTTTCTAAATCCTGCAGGACAAAGCTGTTTGTGTGCTAACATAACAACTCTTTCTGCTGCAGCACATTTAAGCTATTCTATTCTCCCAGTAGATGCCAATCAGAAAACACGTCTTTGGACAAAATCCTTCATCACTTCTACTGCTTGGTTAGAAGTGCCAGCCTCGTGGCACTTAGCGAGGGCAGAAATTGGAGTGAAGAAACCTGGAGGAGCCACGATCCAGCCTTGTTGTTGGGATACTCACATGTACTCCGTGACGGGAGCATTGCTGACTGTGTGTGCTGCTGCTGGGATGCTGGTCTCACTGCCATAACTACTCCCACAGCTATAGAGGCTGGGCATGTGCACTCTGTAAAGATTATCGTGTGTTTGTCTACTCCCTTGAGCAGCTGATTCTTCTTCCCCATCATCATCTGAGCTTCTGCAAGAAGGAGAAAAAGTTCCTCCTAGAACCCTACAGTGACCCCACATGTGGGGTTTGCAGGAAACCATGGCAATCCTAGGAACCTCCCAACCATCTTCCACACCTCCACATTTATACCCGTTTGGGATGCCTCAGGGCGGCAGTGTCAAACACAGCCCACACCACTGTGACTCAGACCTCCCACAGACACCATCTGGACTTGTACACTGCGTGTCTCCCTACGGTCTCCTCTCAGGGCTTGGCAGGCAGCACGGTTCTGCAACTGCCCAGTCAGCCAGCCAAAGGATGGACACACATCCTGAAATACACAGCACTTTAAAAAAACAGAAAAAGTAAAAGAGAGGCAGTGGGGAGGTAGTGCCACGCACCCCACAGAAAGCATCCTTCAGAACTCCAGCCTGTGTCTTTCCATTTCTTGTAGCCGTGTCCAAAGAATTGTTAAGGATAATTCTCTGTAGACTTCTCTCAACTCCCATTCTGGTTACAAAGGGTCTAACTTCTAACAAAATCTCAGAAGCTTTTATAGAGACTAAGTTACAACATTTGTGGCAAGAGGCTTTCTCAGCTCCTTAATGCCAGGATTTTAAATCCATTTTAATGCAGAGCACAGCCAGTTTGCCAGCTGGTTCCTTCCCATCATATTTTCTTGTCCCTCCTCTGTAATATACATCACTGTTTTATCTCCTTAATTACGGGATGAAGCACCAAGATTTGAAATGTATTTTAGTGACACTTGATAAAGTTAGTAAAATCATCTACACAGAACACTTTGTTGCTGAGGGTAGACAGCATGGGCAAGACTAGAACATCCCAGACATCACCTGCAGCTTCTGTGCCACAAGGTGGCACTGAAGATTTATTCAGGGACTTGCAGCCTGCACAGTCTCTTGGAGGCAATACAGTATGACATCTTCCACCTCCCACAGGGAGACAGAGGAAGAAATGGTGCTCGGGGGAATGCAGGAGGGAATCCTTCAGTTGACAGCAGCAGCCTGAGCCTGCTGGGGCTGGCAGGGCAGGCAGCAGCCCTCATGGAAGGCAGCACAAGAGATGCCACTGAGTAAATCTTTTTCCTTCAAAAAGGGCACACTATATCCTCTTCCTGATATTGCCTCTACAGCTGCATCTGTAAGAGGTAAGGAAACCAGCCATTTTCTGAAGTGCTGTCCTGATGCATTTCCCAAGGCTTTCTCTGTAGGCACTGCAGCCCTGGCAGGGCCCAGCTTCCTGCTATTGTTCAGGATGTTCCATTTGACTTTGAACCTTGAGCCTGGGCTGAGACCACAAAAGTCACATTTGAGGACCACAGAAGAGAATTTGCTGCTCTTCTGCATGAGCAGAAAAACTCCAAGCTATTATTTTAATAGTTGCATGTGGCACAGCAGCCAGGGAATCACAGAATGATACGGGGTTGGAAGGGACCTCTGGAGACCATCTAGTTCAACCCCCTGCCAAAGCATGTCCACCCAGAGCAGGTTGCACAGCTAGGTGTCCAGGTGGGTTTTGAATGTCTCCAGAGATGGAGAAGTGAAGGTTTGCTCAAGACTTACTGCTGACCCTGGTTACCATCACAAAAAGTAGTTCCAAACAACTCCGCTGTTAGATGATTGCCACCCGTTTGCAAGTATCTCATCTGCTGTTGCCAACAAGACAGTTCCTGGTTTCTATTAACTATGCAAGTCAGTCACCCCAGCGTGAGCAAAGCCAAAAAGGCAAGTGTGAACTGCTTCTCATTCCAATTCTCTTCCCCATACTAGAACAAATGCCTCATAGCAATGCAAGAGAATAGGTATTTTACAGAGATGGCACATAGTTTGAGCATTACTTCTCTCTACAGCTATAATCATTCATCTCTGACTTGACTCATAGTCAGTCATACAGTGTACTGAATACCCTGCATACATAGTATTCCAGTGCAATAAGGTTCAGATGTAAATATTAACCACAGCCAGAGCAAAAAGCCAACAGTGACTTTTTTTTTCTGTTGGACCTGTGCTTATAAAGCCTCATCCCTCACACTCCTGGGATCATATGGGAAAGAGCTCCATATGCTCACGGGCACAAATCCAATAGCCAGTCTTTACTAGGAAAGAGTTTTACAATGTTACAGGATCTAAACCCTCTCTATACCTCTTTTGCTGCCAAGTGTGTGGGACGCTGCACACAATGGAACTGAACATGAGGGCTGTGACAAAGGAGAAGAGAACCAAGTAGATGAGGCCTTCCACTCCATCATAGCAAAAGCCTGTCAGAGCCTGGACGTAGTCCTGGAGAGAGAAATGAACAGTTTCCTGGTCACTAGAGAGTTAACATTGAGCTCTAATTCAAAAGCCCTTCCCCTGGACTACATTCTCTGAAACAATTTAAGAGATTGTCGTCCCTTTATCCAGAGCATATTTCCATTTTAATTTCAGGAACCCCAAATGTTTTTCATAACTGATCTAACCCTTATTTCCCCTCACAAAGCCCAGCTCAGATTTAGACGTGGAAATATTTTCAAACCCACACAGTAAGACTTTAAGAGAGAAGAAAAACAATAATAAAAAAAGAATAAAAAAGCGAAGGCAAGCTTATGCACCCAATTTAAGATATCACATTTTTCATGAAGCCCCTCCGCTCCCTCCCTACATCCCACTGCCCAAGAACACAAGCATGGACTATCTGTTTCTCTGCCTTCAGAGACGCAGCCAGGACAACAGTTAGGCCATATTATACTGCAGCTTTAAGGCATTCCAGTCCATGGGAAAGGCAAGAAGATATGTGCATAGAAAAAAAACCAAAACAACCCTTGAAGGACCCTGAAACCTTATGGCTGCAGCTTGTAGATGTATAAAAGGCATGTTGTCTAGTTTCCTATGTTGATCTTTTAAACAGAAAGTTAACTTGAGCCAAATTCCCATTCTCCTTTCTGCTGGAGTCAATCAGTAAAAGCTGTTGTAAACTGTTTTGGCACACCAGAGATTTGAAACTCCAAAATAATCAGTATGCTACAGGCTCTACACCCCCTTTGTTCTTTCTTAGCTCAAGCCCAGTTACCAAGTACTCACCAAATGCAGACTCCGACAGTCTACTAAAGCTGTCAGTTGCTGCAAATTGATCTCTGTTGAATTTAAAACCTCCTGAATCCGAGTAAGATACTCCTGTAAGCAACAAGCCAGTGATTACAGCAAGGAAATGGCTTAGCGGGAGCTGATCTCGGGCTTTATACCAGGGTTAGGGAAGCCACAAAGCACAGGGAGAGCAACTTGAGGAGACTGACCTTGGAGGTGGGATGCTCTCTGCTTGCTGACCTCATGAGTTCCACAACATCATCTTGCATTTCCACCAAAGCCTTGTGACTTCCTGACAGCTTCTGCTCAACACAAAACATGCAATGTTTCAGCAACTCAGGCCACAGGAACCAACAGAGGTCCCGGGAAAAGACTTAAATCCTACATCCCAAATATTGAAGCATCATCTGCATGAATGGTACAAGTTAAGGATGTCTCAATTGACATGGGTGCAGATGCGACAGGGTTAAGTTTGACTTCTACCAACCTGGAAGAAGTACAGACAGAAAGAAAAGCGAAAGAGACGAACCTGACCAAAAAACCAAACACACACAAACACAAAAACATCTGTGGAGCTGGGGCCGGCTCCAGGAGAGTGAGACAAAAACACAGTGCACTCAAGTTCTCACCACAGAGGACAGCTGGATTTTTCTATTAAATCAGATGGCTGAGAAAGACTTAATGATAACACTAGAAGTTGTTTGTATTGGGGTGCAGCCTTCACATCCCATTAAAGCATCCATGGGAACTTCACATGTAATAGCATGTCAGAGTGTACTAAGCAACCAGAAATGCAACAGATGGCAACGGTGCATCATATCACAGCTTGAAGTGTTCTTACCCCACCCTTTAAAACAGAGGAAGACAAGACTTAAAAAAATCCTAAATATAAATGGTGAAGCAGCTGGTGTCTGCCAAACGGTGGGTGGTGTGGGTTCATTCTGGCCTCTGATACATACGACAAAGTTTGGGATGGGCCCAGGTGCTGTTCCTCAGCCCCCACACAAAAGAATAATGACTCACATTTATACTTCAGGATACAAACCCTTCAATGTCCAAGGGATTTAAGAGGCGTATGTGAGAATCACTCCCTCACCCACAGAAGTGGCTGCATTTTTTGGGAGCGGAGTGTTGCCATAGTTTAACCCAAAAGAACCTGCAAGAAGAGATTCAACGCAGGAGGTATGTAGTTTCACACCCTGGCATTAGCTGTGGGTGCTCTGTCTCCAGGTTGATGCTCTTCTAGGAGTGCCATGTAAACAGAGGTGCCATGAACAAAGCCATGCTCCTCACCACATCACACGTGGGCCCTTCTAAGATGGAATCCTGGACCTAAAGCCATGTAGATAGGGATGAAGTTGGAAAAAACTGCTCACTAAACCACAGTACAACCTCTTGCACAGCTGGAAAGTAGCTACCAAAGCTTTACCAACAGGTGGAGTCCTTCCTAAAGCCAACACCTTGCAACTTGCTGGCATCAAAAGCCTTTAACCAATACCCTGGAGGACACTGAGAAGGGCTGAAGAGAGTTAGGATGCTTATACTCACCTGCTGGAAAGGGTTGGGATATCCAGCACTGCAGGTCATATAATAGCGGAGAGTATCTGCCAAGACAAAAGAAGAGAAAGTCATGCTAAATACACTGTTCCAGATTTGCAGTACTTTATGACTGCCACAAGGGAGGTGTTAAGTTCTGAAAGCAATAAGCAAAATGAAAATGCAATATAAATAAAATTACTTCTCTTCATGTAGGATTACAGTGCATGGATGGCACTAGAGAAAGGGATGGAAGCTGCCTTTGGGGAGAAAAGACAGAATTGTTTTCTCTTTTTTTTTTTTTTACATTTTGTGAACAGGAAAAGGTAATAGGGCTGCCCCACTTCCATAGTTAAGTGAAACATCCAAAAAGTTTTATTCAAAAGTCAACAGTACCCACAATATAAACATAAGACAAGACCACAGTCTAGAATAAATCCAACTGCATGCTTAATTTCTGCAACTTTGAAGTGTCAGAATACTCTTCTACAGCCACTGAAAGCAATCCCAGCCTGATGCCTGGGGCACAGAACAAAGATATAACTCAACCTTCATCCAGTTCAGTTCATCAGCTGGGTCACTACACAGCCACAAAATATTAGCACAGAGAGGTAGAAGCAGTGATATAAATACATGCTGCTATCAAACACACCTGTGGGAGCACAGTTTTGGGCCAAAGGAACTGGATACACACATCCCTGTGCTACTACACAATGCTGAATATCCTGGATACTAAATGTACAAGCTCAAGCATTTAAAAGAAAAAAGGGCAAAAAGACAGCTTCACAACTGGGGATTCTTCTGTCATGTTCAAGGAGAGACTGGTTTTAGACAGTGTTCTACAGAAGAAAATACGAAAGTCCTCCTAATTCAAGAAAATCATAACTTTCAGTAATGTCACTTCCTAAAAATGAAAAGCAAGTGAGGAAATGGATGGGAGACAGCAAGTTCTTGTCTTCCTGACATGCATTAGGGATGAACAAGTAAACAGCTTGTTTTATGATGGATGTCACTTGCATGCAATTAGATTTTAATAAGAAGGCTTTAATTACATTTCAACTAAAAAGAGTGCACATCATTTGTTTTGCCTCCTTCTTTTGACTTATGCAAAAAAGGTATTTTCGGTATTGAGTCAATGCTGCAGGCTTGATCAGGAAAGAAAGCTCTTACCATGTATTAGGGTAACAGCAACATGTTTCCTGTTCAAGGGACCTCAGATCATTTGCTGGTAACATCCCCAAAGTTAGTCTTTTTGCTGGTGACATCCCCAAAGCTAGCCTCAGTACTGAGTAGCCATACCAGCAATCACAGGACAGAGAAGATGCACTGGTGAACTTCCAGGTAAGACTGCTGAAGTGCTCAGCCAGCAGCATCCCTTATTTCTAGCCTCGAAGACACAGATCTATTTCTCCTCATTCAAATGTGTATGAAACCAGCCCGGTACCTTCATGAGCCCCCCGAAACGCTACAACCACTGGCACACACAAGTTACAAATATCAGCCTTTCTCCTGCCATTCTCAATAATGCTATTGTGGGAGGGAGCTCCAAAGGACTTGATCATCCAAATACCTTTAGATTATTTCTCAAACATTTACAGTTCCTCTCCAGATGAACAGGAGAGTTTCATCTCAGCAAAAGCAAGGGTGACATTTCCTTGGTAAGGATGAGAAAAGCCCCAAAACACACATACACTCTGCAGTTCCCCTTGACTAGCATCCTTTTCTCCACTCTTTTTCATCTTTTGCCTGTGACACTTTCAGTAACGCACATTCCAGGCTGCAAAGGTAATTCTATTATCAGTTGCAACTCAGAAATCAGTAAAAGGCACAACCAGAAGCGAGCGGAGCTGGGAAGGAAGCAGAGCTGACTCCATCCTGACTCCGCTGCGCTTTCCATAAATATTGAATGCACCTTTGGGCAAACCAACACGCTGGAGACTGAGCAGTACAAGGCAGACTGTCAGCTCCTGCACAGTGGCAATGCAACCTGACAGCTGGTATTTATAATTCATTAGCCTACTTTGGGGCAGCTTCTGCCAGCTGCTCCATCTTCCCCCCTTCCCAGCCAAGCCTCTAAACAGCGATTAGCAAAAATCTGGGTATATAGGAGGGCAGCAAGGATTGCTTTGAGTGCCTCACCTCGGGCAGACCACACAAACGACTGTCCACAACTACTCAGCCAAGGAAAGGGCTGCTCCTCCCAGGCTCATAAATCACACTCAATGGCTACATAAAAAAAAAAATGGACTGAAACACACCTGCATTGAGAGAGGGGCATAGCAGCAGCCATCCGCAGCATCACCCCCGGTGACCTAAAGGAGCTGTGATCTTGTCACCTATTTATTTTAAAATCAACAAACCATTACAAGTTTCTTTTAGTCTCCCACAGTGCTATCAAGTTTACATCGCCTTTGTAGGTGCCTTAAGTGGTGTGACATACCACTAACAGAGAGCTCCAGAAACATGTCTTCAGGGCCTTCCGGATCAGCCCTGGTGGGCAGATTACAGAGGAGAATTCCTGATATCATCAGAGTTTGCAGCTTGTAAACCCGGGATAAAGATTTGCTGGTTACAAGGGAAGTGAAAAGCAGTGCAGTGAAATAAGGGCTTCCCTTCCTTCACCCTGGAAGGCAGGATCAACAAGGCTTCGCTGCGGCAGCGCTGGCTTTGCAGCTGACAAGTGTGACACTCTGTACATAAAATGTGCTTTCCAAAATGGCAAAGCCAGCAGGAGCAGCTTGTTCCCTGCACTGAACCCAGCGTGTTAATAGCTGTGGTGCTTTAAAACTAAAGCTACCGAAGCTGCCTTAAAGCCATCCTGTGCCGCAAAGCCTGGAAATTAAAAGGAGCACGACGCCTGCCTCCAGGCCACCAGGATGGGAAAGAGCAGGAGGCACCTTCACCACTTTTAAATCTGGTGGAGACTATCCTGTGCAACACCAAATCTCACATTTCTGTCCAGAGAACAGCTATGCTAACCCATCATTTGCACTCTGCTAACAGCTCTGGGCCATTTCTTTCCATAATTATCCTTCTGATGTATTTTTCTCTCACGGAAAATTCCTGAAGGTTGGATGTGATTTTTGAAGCCGGCCTTTTGGGCGATCCAGTTCACAGAAGGGTTAGGCAGGGTCACATTTGCAGCCGTCTGTGCCTGCTGTTGCCAGCAGCAATCCTCCTGACCCACGCTCTTGGTGCAAAGGCAATGTGGGAGCAGAAGGCAAGGAAGGAAGGGAACTACCCAAAATGCTTTATTTTTGCAAAGTCTGTTCTTCCTAGAAAGGAAACTAGAACTGCCTGGTAAAGACAGATTCAGCTGCTCCAACTGCTTATTCCTTCTGCAACCATGGAGACTTACTATGCACTCCAAAGCTCAGCTGAAATGCAAAAATGGCATTATGCACCCGCCAAAAGGCAGTGAGAAGGTCTGTGGGGTAAAACAATCAGAAAAAAGAGATCCTCGTTAATAAAAAAAAAATTAATCCCCACACCAAGAACAGCTTTTGCCAGCCCTTCTTCATCTCTGCTTGAACATAATGCTTGCATTTTACATATTCACCCAGATGAGACTCTCTCTGTGGGTTCAATCATCAGAGAAAGCTGAAGCATATCACCTGTGATGTCAAAGGAAGGAGCCTTTTGGGGCCAGATTTTCTTGCCCAGGTAACATGTTCTCCACCAGGAGTTTTGTTTCCCTACGGCAACAGTCTGACAGCAAAGGGAGGTATCTGCATAGCATTTGTATTTCTCTCAGAGATGCTCCTCTTGTACCGGTGAAATCAGTCATCGGGGGCCTTCAGCAAGGAGCTGGTAGCCATCCCACATGGCCTCCACTCAAGGCTCTCTGCTAATCAGGAATCCAATAAAACCATGTAGGAAAATACAGCTTCTCAGCACTGACATCAGCTCATCAGGATTCTCGAGAGCGCTTCTTTGGGCAAACTCTTTTCTGCAGTGCCCGCTGAGCTCAAGCAATAACTGTTCCACCACCACATGCCCCACGTCAGGTTTTGTCCTGACCTTACTTCTAGAGAGGAAGGGGAGGTGGTGGGGGTGCCAGTCCTCCGTGTCATTCAGCTCTGGGCTTAGAAGCAGATGAGAGTAAATCAGTGAGAAGCCAATTAGGAGGCGGCATGCGACAAGAACGCTCGCTGCTTGGATCTGAGTAGGAACGTGTCAACATCCAGCCTGACCAGCTTGGCTGGACTGGAGGCAAAAGGCTCCATTATCTGTCCCCTGAGGTTTGCAGTTCCTTCGGCTGAAGCAAGTGTCTGTTCACCACGCAGATTTCCAGTAAGAGAATCTGGAGAAAGCTCTTCCTGTTGTTTCGACAGATTGTGACTTTTTATTTAATTTTATGCAATAAGTCATCTGATAATAACATAATATCAATGAAAAAACCAAGAATGAGACCAGAAGATGGCCTCCTGCTTTGAAAATAAACATCTTGGCTGCACCAAGTCTTTTTACGAGCAGCAGGAGCTGATTATACAGCCACTGTTCAACTCCATTGGCTTTATCTCAATTAATGAATACTGCACGAGTTAGGCACATATGTCAGCCTCTTCTGCAAAATGATTTAAGCCTCTCCTTCTCCAGGAAACCTGCATTAAGGCTTTGCTCCCCCCTCTTTCCCCTGCCTTTTTCTTAATGCAGCACATTTTATCTACAAAACAAGGACATCTCCTCTCCAGCTAAAATCTTGACAACAATAATAATGCACTTAATCAGATTATTCTCAGCTCCATTAATTCTATTTAGATTTACAAACAGCAATTAATACACAAACAGGAATATTAACATACTAGTTGCCCAGTATCCAACATGGTTATTTTTCTGTGAAAACTCCTGTAACGACCACCACCAAAGAAGCAACGCGAATATGCAGACCTTGATGACTCAGTCCTAGTCTGAATGCCAGAGCATAGGGCTGGGAATATCACAACACAGAATATTTAAAAACAGCAACTAAAAGTAGTGATTAAAGGGGAAAAATTGACCCAGCGCTAAAAATCTTCTTAAGATTACTTGTTGGTTCTTACATCCTTAAAAGCATCTAGCTCTGTGTGCCATACCCCAGCACTGGCCAAATGCAGACACCTAGGCAAGACTGAAGCCCAACTTCAGCTCAAGTGATTCCCTACATAATATGATAATTCCCAATGGATTTTTCTTCCATGGACTACCTGAGCCTCTCCACCCACTCACACCCTGTCTTAGTCATTTCTGTTATGACCTGAAATAGTGCATGGTCAGATACCCTGTGAAAATAGCTAGAGCAATCTTAAAAGTGTTTTGGCCTCATCTGTCGATCCAGCTGTTAATGTCAGAAAGCATCACCCCCAGAGCAGAGGCAACAAACCAGAGAGTGATGAATCCTGTGTACTGGAACTGGGAGCCTTCAAACAGGGCAGCTTCCACCAAGAGGACAGCATCGATGTTGGTTTCAGCTGCCTGCCCAGTCTCCTTCAGCTCATCACCCTTCCTTGTACATATGGCTCAACTGACCACAAAGCAGCTGCTACAATTTACAGTCAAGTGTATTAAAGGGATGCCAACACTTAATTCAGACTTTTAAAGATGTTTCTAAGGAGCCATCGCTGGGATTAGTGCCATTGAGCAGTGCCACACTGCAGTCCCCATGTTGTGATTTTCCTTCCTGCTCAGGTGCCCAGGACAGTCCTGACATCGGGGAACAAGAATTATTTCTGTAGCTTCCTGATATTAAACTAGGACACAGCAGTGGAAATCCACACGGGAAGGCTCAACATTCAACCATCTCCCAACCAGCTGCCTGGTGTGATGGCAGGCTCAGAAGTTGGACTGATTTCCTTCTGAAAAAAAACCAAAAAGAAAGAAGGAGAAGGCACTCGGGAACGCTCAGCGGCTGCCTAACAGCAGGGAGCTGACACACCAGCAACCCACGGAAGGGGCCACCCTTCCAACTCAAGCCTATGACAACACCTGCTCTTCCTCCTCTTCAGTGTTTCACTGAGACCCATTCACTGTTATTTATGGAGCCTCAACAACTGTTGTAGCTGGTGGTGCTGCCAGAACAGAGCCTGATTTCACCCAGGGGAGGTGACTGTCCCTGCCAGGGGAAACAGGAGGCAGGACAGGAATGTCAGTCCTGCGCTCGCTGGTGGCCTCTAAATGAATGATACTGATTAACGAAAAACTGCAGGAGCCAAGCAGACGAGGACAACTGAAATGGAGAAGTAGCAAGAAGGAGCATTTCTGCAGTTACCCAGGGTCAATCTTATTGTTACCAAACACGCTCCAGAGCTGATTTGGATTACCAAATTATTACAGCACACAGCTGGCATCAGAATCAACTATTTCCCTTTGGCCTCACTGACCCATGTGCCTCCTTGAAGAACTAGGAGGCCAGCTTGGTACCTGAAGACAGGTCTTTATCACCTTCACAGCCAAAACAGACCTTTCATCTTGGGTGGTGTTCAACTTTCATTCTCTTCCCTTATTGCATTTCTTTGATCCAGAGAGAACTGTGTGGCTCTACCCTCTCCTTCCCAGGAAATCAATAAATAAAGCATTCAAAAAATAAGCTGTAACATCAACTGTAGATACTCTCTTATACTATGTTCTGCCTCCAGACATAAACATTTCTTATTGCATCCAATCTCCACATCCTCAGCTATAGCTACGTACCTAATCTCCTATCAGTTGCACAGTAAGAGGCAGCATTTGGCTAAAGACATGGCTCAGCACATGGCCAAACACCAGACCTTCTGTACACAAGGCAAAGATGCTCTCATTTCACTAAATGAGAGCCAGGAAAACCACAAGCGGCTCCTTTTGCAAATCAGTGTCATTGCCTATTTGTGTTTTATCATACACAGAGCCATATAGAGGAGTTATCACGGGAGAGAAGGTAGAAGAAAATAAAACTTAACTTTGTTATCTAAGCAGCAAACTCAGTTCTGAAAAATAATTTTCCTTTTTAGCACTTATGGCATCTCCACTGGCAGGTGCCCAACCACTTTTTTGTTACACC
>BJBW01006664.1:108937-149248 GCA_004320125.1 Scolopax mira
GAACAGGATTAACAAAACAGTCAAAATACTGCATTTATAATGGAAAGGGAAATTCATACTTTTTTGTGGCTGCTTCCATTCATTTGCCCTCTAAATTAGCTTTAAAGACACTCATATTAGCTTTAAAGAGCCTCCATTAAGAGAAAAAAAAAACCATGTATTTGTTGTTAACAGATCAAAATAAACATCCTAGATTCAGGAATACAGACCTAAGAGCAAGTTTTTAAAATGACAACTCAAACAACACACTGCTATTGCCACAGTTTTGTCACTCAGAGAGAAGAACAAGATTCAAGAGTGTTACATTTAAAGCAAAATAATCCAGGAACTTCTGTTTTATCTTACCAGTTATTTCCACCTAGGGTCCAAGGCAGAAGAAAGTTTCTGAGGGCCCTTCTGACAAAGTAAAGTATATATGTGCACTTCTGAACAGGGGATAAATGCTTCTTTGGGGAGAGCATTGTTTTTCCAGAGCTCCACACATACTCATTTTTCCCACTGTATGCCAGATCCTCTGTTCCAAACACCACCTTGTACCCCACGCCAAAGCCAGTCCCAGCACTTACCAGCACTAAGCACCGTGTTCTCCTCAACCACTTTGGAGACATAAGCATCAGGGTTAATACAGAAGTCACTGGAGCCCTAGATAGATACAAGACAAAAGAGAAAAGGAGAAAAGGACCGTTACTTTGAACAGGATGCACTATAAAACAGGCACAGTGTAACATTAATGTCCTGTCAGATAAACCTGCAGCAAAGGGTGGAGAGACTTGGATGGGAGCCACTTACCACCGCGACAGCCAACTCCAGACCCAGGGATCCCCAGCTGACAATCAGGGCAAACACCCCGAGCAAGCACACCCTGTGGGAGACAGACAGATGGCAGATGTAGAAGCTCCGAGTTCAAGCAGATCCTGTCACAAGATGTATTATGTGGAGTCCAAAGCAATTATCAAACCCAAGAAATTATCAACCACTGTATCTTCAGATAAGCCATTCCATTTTACATGTCGTGGACAGCAGCAATTTATGTCCAGTTGTCGGTTCCCACATGACCTGGCCCTGGGGCCACGAGGGGAGGAAGAAGAGGGTGGAAGCAAAGTCTTACCCTGCTTCTAGCAGGGAAGCCAGAGACAAAGGGGCAGCCAGAGGGAAGGCAGATTGGCAGATGGATGACGACAATCCCATTGCTTCCACTATCCCCACGCCGGTCCAAAGGTATTGAAATGAAAATATCTCATTTAAAAAAAACTCCATAAACATACTGACACAAAACTGGACAAATCCATCCTGGTAAAGTGTGACACTGCAGGGCTACAGAGAGTGGGAGGGAGCACACTCAGCCTGTGGTAGGACACGTGGCTTGGGTTCCAGGCTGCGTGTGCCTGAACAGCACCTGAGCACCCCACAGAGCCCCAGAAGAGAGACCGTCACCTGCGGGCAAACAGCTCAGAGCAAGAGCTCAGGTGCCCCCCGCAGCCCCGCCACTGCAGCGCTGCACAGATTTACAGGTTTTCTGCTGACAGCTGGACCTCGTTACCCACAGAAATAGTGGAAAGTGTCTGCTACCTTTGAGGGATGACAGAGCAGTGGTCTCAGTGACATTCAGCTAGCACACGTGGTGGCAAAGGCTTTTGCACTCCCCCAGCCAGCACATTAGCTCTTCACCTTTGCTGTCAGTACGAGCACTACAGATACTTAGGCAAAAGTGCTCCTCGGTTCCCTCAGGTACGGGGATGCAGACTAATAAGCAGTTTCATTTCATGTATCCCTGACTTCAAAGTAAAGGGACACTGGCTCGCTCTCTCAGGGATGCTTTTTCCTTCAGGCTTTGAAATACAGAAAACCAAAACAAAACCTGTTCATAACCAAGGTATTCTTTATTCAAACCCAGTGCAAGCAGCTCTGTGAGGACGGGACATCTCTCTTTTCTGCTACATTTGTCTCATTGAAGATGAAAGCTTTTAAAAAAAAATAAATCTATGGGACTATATTTTAAGAGATTTATCCCTCAGTTTACTAATTTATTTTAATTCTGAGTAATCCCTATTCTGTGAATGGATCTGTGAGTCATCTTGCAGAAATGATGGAGTTTCACCAGACTGACCCCTGTGCAGAGCTCTGGAACAAGATGGCTAAAGATTTTACTGTGCTTTTTCCAAACGGATGCAAAAATTATCAGCCGCAGATCTGCAAGGTTCTGTGGTTTTATGACGTAAGGACAACATGCCTTGGTGCCTCCAGCTGAACATGGTAATCAATTCAATAAGACACATTTGTTGTTTTGCTTTAACTGAAGATGACTGGGTCGGTAACTGATTGGTTGGCTACAGGATCTAAAACTGGCATTTTTACCATCTTCCTTGGCTGTGACACACTTGCCATGTGCTCTCTTTGGGGAATGCCTTAATATGAACTTCTGGCTAACAGAGAATGAGATTCTAATTTAAACCCTGGGTTTACCATCTGTGCATTCACTTGGACTTTTGTCTGTATAACCTGCCAGGTATGAAGTCATCTGGCAAACAATAAATCTGAATATGCATTCCAATTATTAACGGCATCACCACGTACCAGGATAAACTCTTGGCCATGTCAGTTGTCAAACTGTCACCGTGTTTATGATACCAGCATCTTTGCCAAATATGCCAAGCTAAACCAAGATACAAGACAGGGAGAGGAATATTTTTTTTCCTTATAACAGGGCCCAAGCATGGCAGCACTTGCAGTGCTTTTTAGAACTAGAAAAGCATTAGTATGGCAGTACCATGGCAACAAGACTCCTCCTCATAACTGTACAAACCATTGCTTGTTCTCAGTTTAACATTTCTTCAGGTGTGACAGCCAAAGATAAACAAGAGCAGATCGTGACACAAAAGGCAGGCTACCAGGGTGTGTAGGTACATGCAATGCTTATCATCCATTAGCACATGCCTTCACAACTGTAGAGAGCTAAAGGGAGATTTTTTAAAGCCTGTAAATTTAAGGGAGGATGCTCACATTACTGTCTTCCAGCAGGGAGGGTACCAATGCTACCCAGCAAAAGGCAGACTGCCCAGATGAGTTCCTTTGGTGTCCTTGAAGACACCTGTACCATCACATTTTATAGCTCAAGCACCTTCCTGTGAACATCTCTCCTGTGGCCCCAATCCCATCCACAGAGCTACACTCTGCAAAGTCTCTCTACGCTGAGAGGAAAACTTAACCTCAGTCTCAGAAGTTCTTTAAACCTCTGAACTCTTGTCAGTTGGTTTCAACTAGCAAACACTTGCATTCACCTGACCGTCTTTCATGTGCCTGGATCAGGACTTACCCCATAAGAATGGCCCTGGAGTTTCTAATGAGCCCAAAGAGCACCAGCAAACATATCAGGACGTGGAACAAGAGCAGGCCCAGGTATCCCAGCCACCTGCAGCAAAACAAAAACCACCCCAACACATAGTCTGCAAAGGAAAACTGGTGTGTCAAAGGCACAGATCAAGAAGCTATTGTGACTCATGGGAAAAACATAGCCCTGAATATTCCCTGAGGCTGGAATCAAGGCAGATAAAATCATTCACACAACACGCTCAGCATACACAGCTGTTGGTAACAAAACTGGATGCAATCCAGATGAAGAACAGGCATCACAGCTTCTTGAACTTCCTAGACATTTGTTAGAAAATGCTTCAGTTATTCCACGTGTGTGGACAGAGGTTTTCTTTTGTGGAATAAATACATTGGATGCAATCTTTTATTGAAAAAGTTTTTATGTAAGGGTATGGTGTTAACATATGGAACTAGTTCAGTTTTCCACTCTATTTAGTTAATGTGTCAGAGAACTACAATGCACTCATTAGGACACAAGAGTAGCGCTTTCTGTGGCTCTTTTCTTCCCCAGTTAGAACACGAGCTACAGAATTCGTGCACTGACAAATTTTCCTGCAGCTGGTAACACACAGAGTTAAGAAAAATGTTGTTTTCATGCATTTTGATTTAAACTGGATGCAATTTCGCTGTAAGAAACAAATCAGCTGGATAGTCCAAGAGCACCTGTAGTGATATATACAGTCTCTGGCTCAACCACCCAGAACACGCACATTATTGCTGCAAAACTGACCAAAACAGATGCTAAAATCACTCCGCCACAGCATGATACACACCTGTACCAGTCATAGAGGTCAATCTGAATTGCCAGCTCCTCCAGAGACAGCTCATCATTCTTCCAAAAGGGGATCTCAGTTGTTTGTCTGACCAGATCATCCAAGAGACCTTGCAGTTTCTGGATAACATGCAGGTAGTCTGTCTGCTTCGTGAACATCTCCTCCAGGATGAGCAAGTTTGGTTCCACTGTCTGATTCAGGGCCACTGCAGTATCTAGGACCTATAGTATGTGAAAGAAAAAGGGGGGAAAAAAAAGAGAAAAATAATTGAAGGACAGGATGTCAAGGAAGTGAAAGAGGATTCATCCTTACTAGCAAGTTACAGACAGCTTCCAGTCCTCTGTCTTAAGAGGCTCAGACTGCTTATCCTTCAAAAGCAACTTATAAGCATCTATAGAGTAGATTTTTTGCAAGTAGTTCAATGATGGCAACTCAGCCTCTAATATATGTATGTATTTTGCAGCCATCAGGGTTGCTTAACAATACTATAAAATTAGAAGTAGATTTTACTAAGAGACTTTTCTGCTTTGGCCTGCCTCCTCTTCCGGGTGTGGAAGAGAACTGATCAGAAGCTGTTTTTAGACATAGCAAAGAGAAGACTTCATTTAACAAGCCGTGTTTGCTTCGGTATTTTTAGAAGAGCCGAAGAAAACACCGCTTCCATTAGTGGAAGTTTTTAGCACATCTCTAAGCCCAGAGACTAACAAAAAGGAAGAGGAGACACAGGCACAGCCGGATTCAAGAGAAGAGGTGCTGAGGAAGTCTGCTCATCCTCACACTCCCCATTGCCTTCCGTGTCTCCCCCGGTGCTTACCCGGTCTTGGACGCCTGCCACGGTGCGGTTGGCATGGCGTAGCGAGTACGTCAGCCGGTGAATGCCATCGCTGGTCTCTCCATTCCCATAGAAGCCAACAGCAATTCCAGCACTGCAGAGGAAGAAAGCAAGAAAGGGGAGAGTGAGAGCTAAAAGGCAAGCTATAGAAGGCATGGTTTCTTGCTGTAGCACCCTCTGTAGTCACAAAGACAGCTGGGGGAGTCATGCTCCCAGGCAACCTCAAAAAAAATTCACCAGTAAACATTCACCTGTGTTTTCCACACAGCCACCAATTCTCCACTACCCAGTATGATGGACACCAATGGAACACCATTCTTTCTCAACAGAAATGCTTCATTTATGGTAAAATAACAAGAGTTCAGAACTAGCCATGGGAACCAGAAATCCTGCCAGCCAAACAGCTCTCCTGTGGTTCCTGCAAGAGCTACCACTGCTGTGTCAGGAGACACATGCCTTTTCTGGACACAAAATACAGATTGTTTTGTGACATTTTTTAAAAGAAGGACACAAAGAGTTTGTATTGACTATTTCCCAATGGTGGTGGTTCCTCTAGACATATTATCCATGCCCTCTTCTCTGCACTCTGAAATATCTATGAGCATCATCTATCTTGATTTATCTTCCCATTAGAAGCATTTGTGTCCACTGCTTTAGAGTACTGGAAAGGAAGGCTTAATAACTTACTGGGACAAAAGGCTTATTTATTTTTAAAGCAAGTGGGTTTCCAGCTTGCAGATACAATTCAACTCCAGCTGCTTAGCAAATTACCACCTATCAGCTGATTTGCCATAACTGTCCACACATATCAGTCTGCCCCAATTATGAAGTACACCATATTAGCCTAAGCCTCACTTAAAGGAGGAAGATCCTGTAAATGAGTTGCAACCACCTCTTCTATTAAAACATTGCTGCAGGAACTCTCAGTTCCTCTTCCCAAGCCCATTTTTCCTAATAATAGAGGAGGAAAGAACTTGTGAAGGGGTCACACAACTAAACTCAGGGCGTTACAGGCATAAACAAATATTACCAAGACCCAACTCTCGTGTCTTATTTAGCTTTAGAGTACCCAGGATCTTTTCTGGCAAGGTTCTCAAGACACCAAGGTTGTGTTTGTGGTAGTAGAAAGGAAGGTGGTGGTGATTTTGCTGTAAATCTAAAGTTATTCTGGATGAAACATTTAGTTTCTCCAGAACAATTCTGTGGTTGGGTTATAGCACTGCCCTCACAGAGTTCATTTGAAGCAGGAATAAGAGAGGAAGGAACCAAGCCAAACAAGAGCTTTCAGAACAAAAAAGCATAGTGCCTTTGTTTAATAGGAAGGGTCACTAAAGGACATTGGGCATTCTTCACCACCATCACCACCCGGCTTGGAAATGAACTCCAGCAGGCAGGCCAGAGTGGGCTTTGTCTAGATAAGAGACCCTCACACACATTTGCTCTGGCACATCCATCAACCTGCAGTTCCAACGACTGAACGTTCCAACGTTCTCCTGTTCCTCCCCTGCAGGAACAGGGCCATGTCTCCTTTCCTGGGCTCATCCACTTCAGAACAAGCAAACAGAACAATGTAGTTCACCTGGTTGCATTTCTATTTTCTCCCCATCCATACAAGAAACAGAAGCAAAGAACATGCGCTGGAAGTGGATCCACTATGAAAATCTGTGTCAGCCTCATGCTTTTTCCAGCAATTGACTCTCCATAAATTATAGAGAGCTTGGCCCATAAAAGCCTCTGCTGAAGGGTCTTTTAGGGACACTAGCCAGCCTACATCATATACAGAAAGAGAGGCAGCAGGTTTGTGACTCTTAATATTTAGCGTTAGTACAAGAAATCAGCCTCTTTCTTCATGAACACCATTCCTCAAACATTTTCCTAATGCAAATGATGCTGATAATTAAAGCCAGAAAAGCCCTCCACATTCCTTCCTAGTTGTGGTTATTATCAGAGCTTGATAACACATATCTAGGGTGCACGGGGGTCAAAGGGATAAAAAACCCAACAAAATCCCCCCCACATACCCCTCCCTTTGAACTACAGAGATTACAGATCCAGAGCTATGCCCAGGATAAGGCAACTCAGCATCCCATCATGGCTATTGCAAACCTCTGGCTTGAATCTCCCCTTGTCTTATCAGAGCAAAAAAAAAAAAACCCACACTGATGCTTTCATTCTCCTGAGCAGCAGAAAACTTTAACACTTGTTGCTACTATGGACACCAAATAAATTCCAGAACATTCTTGACATTGAATATGCAGATCTGACCCCTTTAATTAGCGAGCAATTTCTATTCAGCTTGTTACAGCTACTAGAAGCCTATTCTTTCAGCAAAAGCTTGGTAACTGCCCAAAACCTGCTGCTTGGCTCTCAGTATTCCCAGCACAGTAGCGCTGTTTTGGTGGAAAAGACCCAAGACAGAGCCCTCTGAAGTAGCAGCAGTTGCCACGGCCTTAAAGACACAGCACAGCTCGGTATATACATTAGCCAGCTTAATTAAAGGTCCCGTTTATGAAGTGCTAGCAATTCCAGGGAAATGGCTGGAACCTCGTTACCCCAGGCAAGGCAGAACCACCCCAGCAGCCAGCCTCAGAGGCTGCCGCTCGGGAACGAAAACACTAAAGCGGCAGGAATTGGGATAGAAGCCACTTAATTCAAGTAACAAATACCTCTGGACATGAGTATCACACATTTCACCAGAAACTACACATAAAGTATTAATTATTCCATTACTGCCCAGTAAAAGCCAGCTCTGCCTTCACACCTTGTGCCAGCAAGAGCCACTCACACTCACTTCTTCTCCGAGGAGCAAGCTGAACAGTTTTGTGGCAGTTCCCCTTTCTCCCATGCTAGAGAAGGAAGGAAACCAGCCTTGAAGCCCCAAAATCCAGGCCGGGGGCATCTGCTCAGACCCACACTGGGACCGAGGAGGGGGCAGAGCTGAGGGGCAGCGGGGGAAAAGGAGAGCACCACTGCTGTTTGATTTTCTGTTTGCATTTGGCTTCATCTAAATCCAACAGTTGCTTCAAATCCCTTGCCTACACACACTGGTAGAAGTTGCTATTGTTTAAAGCAGATTTAAGGATTTGTGCTAGTTTTTAACTACTTTTTATTTGATTAAAGGGAAAGACAGGGGGGGTCTCCGTCTATTTAAGAGCTTCCTTTTAAAGTAAAAATAGATCAACTCATCTTAAGTGTAAGTCCTGGAGGTCAGGAGAAATCCCATGGCTTCTTGTGCAAACCCCGGGAGGCTCTGGAGCCTAAGATACAGCAGACCCATCTCCCAGTACAGGATGCCAAAAACATCACCCAATGGGGGAAGCCTTCGTTTCTGTCACGCAGTGTGGATACAAGAACAGCATTCTTGAATGACACAGCTTTTTTCCCACCCTAGCACCCTCTGGAAGATACTCCAACGCATTTTCAATGCTTCTATAGGAAAGTCATCTCCACTTCTGCTATTCTTGCTTCTGTCACACTCCCCTCCCCACACACACACACCTCTCTCCTCCTAAATCCACACCATCCCATCCTCAGTTCTTCCTCCCAAACCTACCTTTGTCAGGCTCCTGTCGCTTTCACTACCCCACCTCTCCTCACCTTCATTCTCACTAGTATTTTTGAATAAACATCTTAAAAATCAATCTTCCAAGCTCTCCTGAGCCATATAAATAGTTGCTCCTGCTGTCCAATATTGCGTTTAAAAAACCACTTGGCTACTCGGTCATTTTGGTAAGTTTTAGGAAACTCACTTTGGTTAAATCAAGAAAACACTGCTCTCCTGGGATTAACACTGTCGTCACTGACACACGCCTCCACAGAAACACACTAGAGAGAAACAGGACATAGAGTCTATGCCAAGACTCAAAAAATTCAAATCCAAAGCATAGTTTTCCTGTTATTTGTAGGCAAAAGTCAATAAAGAAGAGAATAATCACGTGTAATTCCAAATTAGCTTATAAAATAAACTGCAAAAACCCCACCACCTTTCCTGGATTACCCAAGGTATAGGTGAACAGCAGAGTGTTAATGTGATAGAGAGAGCATATAGATAATATAATACATAGAGAGAGCATATAGATAACGTAATACCCACGCACACAGCAGAAACCCCTCTGGGTACCCAGTTACCAGTCTGAGAAGATGAACACTAGCCATTCACATCACATCCTTAGAAATGAATAATCTAACTACACCAAGTCAGTTTTAATTACAGGAATTTCATAAGGAGAGCCCTTTTTAGACTTCATGTTCTCGGGAGAAATGTTAATTTGTCTGTCTAATTACCACCTTGCACTTTCACGCCAGGGGAAAGCGCTATTACTGACACTTGAGAAAGCAAATTTTCACCATCTATTTGTACCCATTTTTTTCAGGTACCTTCTCCATGAAGCTTCCTACCAATCTTTGGAGCTGAGCTCCCTTTTGGGAGAGTCAGGGTCACCTAACTGGTGGATGAGGTGATTTATAAGACAACTCTCCCTACACAGAAACCAATCAAAATTGGTAAGGACTAGAAACGAACTAAAAATTCAAGAAATAATCTAGGCAAATCATTCTTGCAGCTTTGTGGCTAGAGCAACTGAGAAGACTGATTAGAGACATTTGGTTGGTCATGTTAACTAGTTATGCCTTCCTGATGCCTCAGCATTCTCCTTTTTTGCTCAGCAGGAAATATCAAGTCATTAGGGAACTGAGATCCATAGCAGTCAGCAGGATTCACCGTACAAACAGCCCCTGGGATTAAGTACTACCTAGATAAGCATCTACGAGGGATGGCTGGACTTAACTAGAGTTAACTAGTTCTCAGCTAAGATGACAATAGTCCACTTTATGGTATTCAGACCAGTCACTGTATGGAACCTCACGCTGCTTCACCATCCAAGCTACTTCTCTCCCCTTGTAAGTCCCTCCAGGTCAGCCTACTGTCAGGCAGGCGCTTGGAAGAGCCTTATTCCCCCTCCCTCACTCAAACACAACAGCATCTGCTGGCCTGGCACTTCTGTCATGCGTAGTGCACAGCAAGGATAGGATATATCCATTGGACTAATCTTTAACTCCTGGTATCTGGCTGAGACTTCCTGCCAGTGCAGATAAGATTCCTTGCGTGTCGGAAGCCGTATCTGCATTTCCAGCCAGACACTGGTCACAGAGTGCCAAGAGGCACAGGTTCAAGTGCACTGTCACATCCAGCTGCTCTCAAAAGGGCAGAAAACCACCTCAGCTTTGCAGGAGAGTGGCAGAACTTGGAGAGCAGCTCCATTCACCACGGATGGTACCAACCTGCTGTCGTTCAAGAGAGCCAACCTCAGAGTGCAGATTTAAAACTTAATTAAAAAGGTCAAGACAAATATTCATCCAATATCGCTGTAGATTCAGGTAGAATCTTAATTTTAAAGATGCTCCTGTATTTAACTCTTGCAAAAACAAGTGGTACACTAGGGATAAAAACCAATGGTTTGCACTTTGAGGAATCTAAGCAGTTTTCCAGCTTGCAAACTTGACTGGGAGTCGCATCAAGTTTCCCAGAATTAATATGCTGACCTTCCAACTTTAAATTGTCTCACACATGCTCCGGGAGATGTGCAGAATACCTCTTCTCACCCTTCCTACAATTAAAAACAAACAACTACTGCACTCTGCAGCAGCTGTCCTGGACACACAATAGCTAACCAGGACCTGTAACAGCAGCACAAGTATAAACAGCATCAGCTAGAGCTTCTGTAAGAAAGGGTTAGGATTGGAATGGACGTAGCTGAAGCTCTTGAGAACACTAAAAGGAAATGTGACTGATGGTAAGATTTCTTCTTTGCAAGTTGTTTTGTAGTTTCCCTTCTCATTTCAGGCACCTATTTGCAGTCAGGAAAGCATGGACAAGCTCCCTGCAAAGACGGCAGTATTTGCGAGCACAAGCACCTCTCCTTCTCAACACCGAGCCCCTGCCTCTACAGGCAAATCCACCACCAGCTGCTAAACTCACTATATGATGTCTGCTCTGCAGTATTTGTTCCAGTACTTCAGGGGTTTTCTATTCTCTGACGTGTATGCCTCAGAAGAACAAATACGCAAATGCATTAGCACAATTTAGCCCTTGAAGAGCTAAGCCTGGCCTTCAAGGAACATGCTCTCCTCCAAAAACGATCACGTTCCAGATCCACCACCTATCAGCAGGTTAGTACAAAGAGTGAACAATGAGACATTGCAAAATACAATTGTCTCATTGTCTCCTTTCTGACCAGGGGCCTCCTCCCCAACCTGCTAGCCCTGTAGAGGGGCAACTAAGATGACCTGGAGCCTTGGGGAAGAGCAGGATGATGTTTGGGATTGGTAAGAAATGCAGCACACGCACCCATAGAGCTTAGAGTATTCGTTCTGACCAAGTCAAAAGAAACTAAGTCCAAGGCTCCTTCCAGAAGTTTATGAACACATTCCTGCTTTCAGATGCCCCATCATTAACTTTTAGGAAATGGGATACTTACCTGTGTTGACCAAAAGAAACCCACCCACAACAGAAACAAAATGTAAATTCTCTCTTTTTAATGTCTTCTGCCCATGTTCTCCACTAATTATTTGATTTTTCTTGCTTTCAGCAACTCTTCTTTTCACCTCACCTCCAGAAACCTTCTGTTGCTCAGTCACAATGTGAAATGTTGCTGACACTAGCAGCATTACTAGCAACCCTTGGAGATGGCACATTAGTACAGATAATGAAATGCAGCAATGTCTTACACAGGCTGCAAAATCTGAATGTCCACTCCAGTCAAACACCAATATTCCCAAACCCAGAAGAAGAGTATGTGCCTTTTTCTTCCTGATCTACTCTCCCACATAGTCATTCTTTTCAGACACCACGTTCTAAGAAATCTCTATCTAGACCTGATAAATATTTAACTGTATCCATCCTACCGAAGCAATAAGCTTCTGAGGACACAGTGTCCTTGATTTACCACTGGGAAAGTATCAAGAGCAGGACATTAGCTATTCCTTTCCACATTGCTCAAGCCATTAGGCAGTTCCACAAGTGGAAGAAAGGAAGAAAATACATTACAGATATTTAAAACGTACATGCACCAAATGGAAAAGAGGGATCACTGCCAGCATTGACTAACTACAGACGTAGATAACAAGTGTGAAAATGCACGTGCAGGATGTGCCTCCCCAGGTGGGGTCCCTAACCCAGGGAAGGTCCCTTCCGGGCATGGAGCTTACCTGCACACCAGGGTTGCGATGATGACACACCACGCCGTACAGCAGCAGTCAGCATTGAGATGTTCTTCGCTCTTCCGATGGCGGCAACACAGCCAAAAGGAGTAGAAGAGGAGAAAGAGCAGGTCCAGCGCGAGGCAGGAAAGAGCGACACCACCCAACAGCAACAGGGCCTGGGGAAAAAGAGAGATGGATGTCACATCTGACCCCGGCACAGCCCGTAGCAGGGTTGGGAGTCAGGGCCCAGATGTTCGAGGGGCTATCTCTGCAAAAAGATAGCACTGAAGGCATTACCTTGAAAACAAGTTGTTTTGTGGGTTTAGTAATTCTTTTTTTTAAATATAAACTGGGGGTTTTTAGCCCCAGTTTCTCCCCTCTCTGCATCCCACTCAATGAAAGCACATTCTGTACCTAAGCGGGAAACAGCTGAGCCATTTTGCCTGTCCCAGCCTGAGTGAACTGGGGAGGGTTTCCTCTTTACCCCGATCACAGGTCAGCAGATTTAAAGAGGGGAAAAAAAAAAATATTAAAAAAATAGTCCAGCCAGCTGCCTCTATCTGTACAGTTGTTTAATCCTCATGAATAAATATGCAGGCTTATTCATTAGAAATCCAAGTGCATGAGTGGGTTTGAAAGGGGGTGGAATTTATTATACATGCGTGAGATTGATTTAAAAAAAAGTAATAAAAATGAATCCCCTGCAATGCTTCTTTTCAAGGTAGATCTAGAATAAATGCTAAATCCCTCCACATACCATCCACACATATAGGTACAACAAACGCCGATGCTGCAGACACACCAGCTTGAAGCCATCACAAGCTGAATTATTGCATTATACCTATTTCTAGTCAGATGCTCCTGGGAGGAAAGGGAAGCAGTAAGTGTTTAATTCCACTCCAGTTTCATTTAACTCCATTCCAATTTCTTTTTATTTGGAAAATCCTGGGCGAAACCCAAAAACGCAAAACAATTTTGTGAAGGAAAATAATAATTAAAAGAATTCAAAATCTATTCCAACACCAAATCCAGCCACACATTCCTACATGAATGAACCGAGTAAGAAGGATGTTATTTCAGCCATAAGGTCTTTTTGGATAAACCCTTGGTAGTGGTGACAAACGCCAACTTATTAAAAATGACTTAAATATCTGGAAAGGGCTTAAGTCACTTACTGCTGCCCCAATATCAGGAAGGCAGACACAGAAACCAGAAAACCTAAAACAAAGGTTTGAGGTTTTTAAATCAGTATCTCCTTTCCTTCCCATGCAGAAAGTCCTTAAAGAACATTGATACACTTCCTCCTGACTGAAACAATAACTTCCTTCTGGTCAAAGAAATATAACAAAAAATGCTGTGATTGAAGTCAGATTCTCAACAAAAGTGGTGACTGTTTCTCACAGGGTCTGGTGGTAACTTGCTCTTTGTAGGCTTTTCTTCCCCTTCTTTCCCCCTAAGCCTGCTCCACAGGTACTCCCTGCTGAGTTATTATCTTGGCAAACTTCACGAGCCACACAATGTACTTCCCAGCCAAGCACACATCAGCGTGCACAGGCTGCAGGGCCCATCGGCCACGTAACGGGATTCACGCTAATTAAACCCAACTGCTGCCTCAGGGATCCTCCACGCAGCCAGGCGCTCTTCGCTTAGAAACCCACCCAGGGATGGGGAGAGCTTACAGGGCCCCAAACTACCCAGCAGAAACCCTCTCCCCGTTGTTGAAAGTGAACTTTGGGGTCTTTAATGGAGAAGAGTGGAGCTGGAAGGGAAGAAGCCCCGTCCCCCTTGTCCCGTGATTACACCAGATGGTGTGTGCTCCATCTGAGATCCCAAGCAGAAAGGGGCCTTCGAGAGGGAAGCTGCCTTCAGAGCCCCACGTTCTCCCACTTCTGAAGGCCTGCCACGTACCAGCGCTCAATACTAATTTAACTAACACATTTGGCACACCAAAGCTCCTCGGGGATATTCTTTATTTTTTAAACAGGCCAGGCTGCTGCGATGCAAAGCTTTCCCGCGCTGCTTTCTTCACACCCTCAACCCTCACGCTAAAAGGCATTGCCACTGGAAAGATGGACCCAGATGAAAACATCCTCCCAGAGACTCTTTATCTGAAAAAAATTCACACTGCAGCTCTGGATGAAGGGGAACAGGAGGAGAGAAAAAAAAAAAGGAAATACTGAAAAGAGAAAAAAAATAATTAAGTACTGCCATGCAGCATCAACCTGAAGTTCTTGACACTTAATATATGCTTTTATTTATGCATCTGGCCAAAAGGACTTGGCTGGCCACTACGCCACGATCTGTGTTTCATTTTCCAGAGAATATTTGTTTTCCATTAATGGATATGTGCCATGACAACAAGTGAAATCATCCAGCAGAGCAGTTATTAATCTTTCTGACTGATGAGTCAGTTTAGGACCCAGAGACTGGCTGGCAGTGAAAGCCTGGTCGCAAGCAAAGACATGCCTGTGCCTGCTTGTCAGGATTAAATGACAGTATTTAAAAAAGGGAGGGGGGTTGGTTTGAGGCTGGATGAACCCTCAGACACTCTAAATCTGGGACTCGGTTATCCAAGGCCACGTTATCCCGAGTAAATGTAAAATGATGCACTGGGCCTTTTGCCACAAAAGAGCATCAATTCGTCTCCGAACATTTGCTGAGCTCTCAGAACCTTTATAGCAAATGATGCATGAACTGCCCTTACAGGAAAATGGAGACAACTTGGAGAAGCAACATTTTACCACTGCGCTGACACTAATGGCAGAAGTGGAGACAGAGCAGTCCCTGAAAATGTGTAAATCCAAGCAGTATCAGCCAGACTGGCAGGAGACGAAGTTCCAACATTAGGAAGCACTTTCAAAATAAAAGTGAAATAACCCTACACAGGGAAGTAACCACGAGCAGTGTCACTAGCTTGGAAAAGCACCATGAAATCTGAACACAGTCAGTTTTGTGCAGAGATGGTGCTTGACCGCCTGCTGCACTGCTAATAGCCTTTCTCAACTCCAGCATGGTGGCTGGGATTTATGGCATTTACTCTCTCAATGGGAGTAAGAAGCCAAAAAAGGAGCAGAAAATACCTAGGCTCCCATGCGCAGAGAGGGGCATCATCACAGGGTGCAGCAAAAACATCACCTGCAAAAATACTCAGGGCTGGTTATCTCTTCTGCATGGTATAAGGGTACCCATAGGTGCTGATATTATACTTAAGGACTTCGACGTAGATCAGCCTTCAGTTAACACAATCCTTGGTTTCCAGGCAATGCCTTAGGTTACTGTGGATAGATTCAGCCAGTCTACTTGTCTACTGGATGAAAAGTTTCCATACAAGACAGTTGGTTTCAGCTTTCAAACCACTAATTCCAAGCTGCAGTCCACAGCATTCGTTACCTGAACATGTCTCTGATCACTGTGGGCCTGGAAGGCTAATTTTAGCTGCTGAAACTGTCCTTAAGGGATGTATACTCCATCCCATCCTGCATATGCAGTCACAAAAAGAAGTAAGTGATAGATAACATGAGAAAATGAGATAAAAGATACATTTGGATATGTTTCCTTAGAAGGGAAAGCCTAAATAAAGCCACAAAGCACTGCAACGCAGGAGGTAAATGTTGGGTTGTGTTCACCAAACTGTGAATGTTGAACACTGCTTTAAATGCTGTTTGTTGGTCACTTGACCGTATAGAGGAGTTGGCTTAGAGACAGACACCTCCTCACACCACCACCTCCCCTCTGCCATGAAGGTTACTTGGCACAGGAAGTCCTGGCAGCAGAACGAGTTTAGGAAGTTAATTCTGAATACACATGGGCTCAAAATAATCCATGTGCTTATTGAATACAAGTTTTACCAATCTCAACCTGTCCGGCTTCCAGCTGCCAAGTTCTTGAGACATTAACTGTACTACCAGCAGCATGGCGTAGTGGGCAGCTCTTCACACGATGGCTATTTCTGGATAGCACTACAGTTTTACTACTCGTGAGAAAGCCCACTATAACCTCATTAAGAAATTTGAGAGCTAAGCTGAAGCCTTCAGGTGTTTCCTGAAAAGCATGTAGCTTTGCTTTTAATCTTTCATCAATAACTGTGATGTTTTTTCATCATAAAACTTCATAATTTCAACCCACAGGACAAAATAGCTACAGATTTTGACCGTCTCAACAACACAGCTGTCTTAATCATTGCCAGATTGAGAACTGTTTATAGTTTTACCTTAAAGTTAGCTTTTGCCAAAAGAAAGCTTTCCACTGAATCTGCAACTACTGTTCCTTCTGAATTTCCATGCAGTGACTTGAGATTGTGATAATAAAGCAGAGAGAAGAGGTTAAAGGAGTGTGGGAAGAGAAAAACGTTCACCCAGAAGAACAAATGAAGCAAACTGGGCTGCTGCCAAAGGAGCACTCATCTCTATTTATTCCGTGAAGGACGGAAGTCTTCTTAGCAAGAAAAGAAACTGCTGTGGGATAGTGTCATGCCTACACTACTTCCTACACCAGTTTTTTTTGCAAACTTCAGGACATCTCCAAGAAGCTTACATACTCGTAGATAAGTAACTATGGCCTAGCAAAATGATTCTTCTGGCAACACGAGGAACACACTCTGACCCCCTCATCAACTTGTTCAGAACATGCTGTGCGTTCAGAGACTCAATTTTCATTTCTGAAAAATGCTGTATGTGGTGTTTGTTGAGGTACTTAAGTGTCTCAGAATGTCATTCATCCCACAGCCTCTACAGAAGGATGCAGGCTTTGGGTAGGGAATGCAGCCAACCACGTATTGGCAAATGCAGTGTGGGGGGAGGATGTGGAAACCACTGCTGATCTCAGCACTAAACCATCCATATCTCCTCTGCCCGGGGGACAGGCCTTCCCAGGCCAATTACTGTGTTCCACACAGCAGAGGAGCAAGGCTGGGCAGGAAACGTGCTGTGGAAGAGGCTTTTCCCACGGTACTGAGATGTGTTCTCCCTCGCGAGGGATCCCTCGGCAGCATGGAAGAGCACCATGGAAACACAGGTTCCACTGGCTCACCTCCTTATACAGACATCTCCCAGAGAAAGCACACTGTAAGGGATTATATAAAAATATATATCTATATTTAGGGTAAGTCCACACTGGAGCAAGCAATATAGGCCAACAATTTGCCTTTAGCTTTTTTGGTTTTGGCTAGTGGCTTTCTTCTCTGGAAAAGACAAAATGCCAAGGATTGTGTCATGCTTTTCTTTTTTTTTTTTTTTTTTTTAAATCACCTTAAGACAATATTGCAGACATTAGAATAAAACAGATCTACAGTTGAAGCATCTCCTAGCATGACTAGATGGTTCAATCTATTTAACCAAGTTGGTTAAATAAACAGGCTACTTCCTCAACACTGAAGCTAGCTACACAGGCATGGGCATTCCACAGTTAATTGGTGTTAGAGCTGTGAACTAAAGCCACTTTAATTACAAATGAGTGTTCACACAGGGCTTTAATGTAGTTTAACTAGAATGGCCTTAATTCAGTGTAGTTTAATTCACTTTAGTGCATTTAAAGTGGTTTAAGTAATCTGCTTTGAATTTACTCCTCCAGTTAATTCAGATTAATTTCTCAAGTGCCCTTGTGCAGGCAAGGACTGAGAATAAGGCTAGGTTGATTAAAGATTAATCATCATTTCCTCCATGCTTACATTCTGACCCCTTATTTCATAATTAAAGGCTTTCAACAGTGTCTTTATATTTGATCCAATTTATAGAAGCTACCAGCACAGAGGCCAAAAAGACCCAACCTTGCTGGCACTTGGTTTATTGCAGTAACCAACAAGCAACACAGAATCATGCCCAGAGTGTTGAGAGCTGTGGCTGAGCAATATATAGGGCAGGTACCTCTGCACACTTCAATTTCCACAGGTTATATGGGGACAGGTGCTAGAATTCATCAGAGCATCTCCTATCGCAAACCAAAGATGGAAAGCATAGAGTAGAAAGGATTTGCTTAACAATTGGGTTGGATTTTTTTTTTTTCTGCCCACAAATGCAGATCTAAGCCGTGCTAATCAGCGGTGAACACTGGAGTCCTATTGGGTTGAAGTCAAATAACAATCCATTTATTCCCTTAGCTGTTACCAACTCAGCAATCTCCATCTTACACAGCAAGGAAACGTTCCCAGAGGTAAGGGGGTCCTCTAAATTGGATGTTCTTATCCCTAGTTTCTCCATAATGCTGGCTGAAAGCCTCTGTGCACTACGGCGATGAAAAGAATGAGACACTCTCACCAAATTCAGTTTCCACTGACAGGTCCCCACAGACTAAATCTTTATTAAATGAGGCTTAGCTCAGAACTGGCAGCTTGTCAAATGAGCATTCTCGCTGAAAAGGCGGATTTCCTTTCCGGGGATTCTGCAAATTCCCTAGCAGGGCTCTAAAAAACACACTGCGGAGGCATCAGTGTTCATGCAGGTCTTTGCCCCAAATCGCAGACCAGCAAAACGTGTAAAGAATCCTTTTGGGAGAAGGCCTTCAGCTTTAGAAGTTTGCTCCTTCCTGGTATTCCCAGTTGGAAAAAGTTAAAACCACGAGCTAACTTTGTTTAAAGGCAAGAATCAGATAAATATTTGGAATATTGAGGCAAAGGGCAGGGAAAGGATAGCTGGAAGAATTCAGTGGGTGTCCTGCTCCGCTTGTGTCCATGTGGAGCTTCCCCATAGCAGATCTGCCCCATTTCACCAGACATTCCTTTCCCACGACAGATTAGCTCCCACATTCCCATCTGACAGCGGCTCCTCTACTCGTGGTCTTTTAGAGGCAGCTTTATTTCCTTGGTTAGAAAGCTGTATCATCCATTAAAGTCTTAAAACACGATCTCCTCGCAAGGTAATTTTCCAGCAAACTGGATAATGGAAAGAAACCCCGTGCTACAAAGGAAGCATGAATTTAATGCTCCTACCCCTCAGGAATAAGCAAGCACTGCCTGCGTTACCTGGCTGAAGCCCAAGGGCTGTGTACATTCCCATGCCAAGACAATCCCCCAGCCCCAGCTCTGCAGTGGGAGCTCAGCTAATGCTCCCTCTGGCCTGGAGCTCCCCGAAGGCAAGACGTGGCACTGCCAAGCTGCCTGTTGCACGCAGGCAGGGACCACGGCACACTTGCCCAGCCTGGCACGTGAGCTAGGCAGCACTGGTGTATTAAAAAAAAAAACCACCCAAAAAACAACAAAAAAAAGCAGGAAAAAAAAAAGCAGGAAATGCTTAGGCCTGAAGCCCAGTGACTTAATCCAATTTCCACCCTTTTTCCCTTCCCCCTCCTACAATGTGGGCTCTCAGAGACAATACACCTCATTTAGAGTGGAAAAACCTCCCTCCTATGTGCCTATCCTTACACACTATCAGGCAAAATGCTGGGATACCACATTTTTTAAAAATCTATCTATGCCATGCATGCTCTGGAGAACCTCAAGGATCTTCTTTCAAGGCTCCAGCTGTAAGGAGTCCGTGCTTTACCACAGGCTACCAGCTCTCTTTAGCTGTTGCTGTTTCTTATTAGATACAGTTTGAAACCCAAATGTTCATACTGCTCCTGTGAACCTTGAGAGTTCTCCACAAAGATAGGATCTTTCAGTAGAAATGATTACAAGCATCATCTACGAGTCTCCTGTTCCTTTGCAGGACTGAAATGCTGTCCTTTCCAGGACTGGATAGGTAACGACGTGACACCGGTTAGATTAAATGCTGTATTTAGGCTCTTCATCATCTCCTCTTAAACCAGCCAACCAAATCAGAAGAGATCGGCCACTACAGAGTTTAAAGACACCGAATTCAACCCAGAGCTCTGCTGAACACAGCAGGGAGCTCACTGCAAGCTGTGCCCACCACGCAGCACCACCTTGGCAGTTTGCTGTGAGAGGCTTTCACACACCATCTCTATTTGGAAGAGGATAAACACGGCACTAGAGAGGGAGGGGAAGGAAAAAGGGGTGGCTCTGCCTGTTTCCAAAGTGGAACAGAAAACAAAACCTTATCAAAGTTGTGTAAATTTTCCCCAAAGCAACATTAACCCATCAACATGTTTAGCCCATCCCATCATCATGGATGGCAGTGTTTCCATAAGCACGACCGCTGTAGATAACGTGGTTCTGTTCACTTCTGCTGTTATTTTTGCATTATTTTGAACTTGGATTGTCTTCAGCGTTTCAATAGCACGTCACAAGTGTTAGTTCAGAAGTTTGGCCAGGCAAAGAAGATTTGGTTCAAGTTCCTAGCAGCACAGGCCGCAGGCTCAGATGCCCAGCACAAGCATTCTTCCTCTCACTACGCTTTCTGGCATCTTCTCTCCACAGCTCGTGACTCGCAGACGGATCAAAGCAGCCGAGAGAAAAACAGTTCGAGTACGGCCACTTCTCCTCTACTCCAAGTGATAAAAAACCCACACTGAGTTTCCAAATTCATCTCCAAAATTTCCACATGAAAGAAGTTCATTTTAAGAGGAGATATTTTTAACCACTACACTTGGACTGAAGTGATTCTGGAAAGCCAGGGCAGGCTGCCTTTCACGGGTTTCCACTACAGGACCATGCACAGTTCCTCATTCCCTTCTCCGTATCTCTGCAACCTTCCACCGCCAAGACATTTTGGTGGGAATAACCAGGATTTGGCAGGGTCACTGACCAGCCCCAAACAGGTTGGGAAGCTCATTCCCTTTGCGGGAGAAGTGCAACAACAGGACTAAGAGGGGCAGAAATTTTACGTCAGTTCCCAAACACTGTATTACAGGAATACAAGGAGTATGAAGAAACCCAAGAGAGATTAAAAAAAAAATTAAGATACATGTAGAAAATGTAATCATTGCTTAACCAATGAGGTTGTTTCCCTGAATCATCTGCAGAGCAATGTCTTGCCCAAAAAATTCTCAATGGCAGCATCTCTGCAGGCACCATTTTAATCCCATTTTTGAGCCGTGCATCTGCTGCTGCACGCTGTAAACTCAAGCATAACATTTGTTGCATTGAATCACAAAAGTGGTGCAGAATAATAAGAGAGATTGGAATGGAAACTCCAACATCAAATTGTTATTAATGTCAGACTTGAAGGGTGCCTGCTAACATTTATAGAACTTGTTTCATGTTGTTAGCACCACAGAGGTCTTTTTCTAAACAGCAGCTATTAGGAAAATGATTGAGCCACAGTAAGAAGCTCTGGCATCCACTTGGGAATTTGGAGGCACCTGAGTTTAAAAAAAAAAAAATTAATTAGGAAGAAATTATCTTTCTGGCCAAGATAACAAATCCACCACAAATGGCTTTATGAACTGCTTCCATCAGCAGTGAATGGACAGGAAAGTAAGTTGCTATAATTGTGCTTCTGCAGTCACGTGTAACAGGAATGGGCCAGATCAGTAAGTGTCTAACATGGAGATCCATGTCCAGCTTGTGCTCAGGTTGCTGCCTGAACCCAATCTTCATTCAGAACCAAAGATGAGATTTTGGAACAACAACAACAAATAAAATAACAAAAATTAAAAGTTGGCGCACTGCATTTCCATTATTTGCCTTGTTCAGCTTTAATAACATTTGTCTACGCACCTAAAGCGGGCAAAATGGCTGTTTACGCAGCAAAACCTTAGTGTAGTTCATAACACACATTAAGCCTACATCAGGGTGAGAGAAACAGCACTTTCTGTTACATTAGCAAATTACACTGGTCTAGTTGCCCTGATGGATGACCTCTGGGAGGGGATAAGGAGCAAAATCAAAGGCAAACTGCCCTACATCTTTAAAAAGTTACAGCCCTTTGTGCTACAGCTAGCAGTCCATATGACATCCTCCTTAAAATAATTTGTATCGGAAGTCAGCTTTAATGCAGTATGTCAGTCATGTGGAGAAGCTGTGAAAAAGTGGGAAGGGGTGATATCCCAGAGGGATACCTTCTGTAAGTTGGGGAAGGAGGAACACAGACCTCTGACCTATCTATTGACTGTGGACCTGAAGTGACCTCCTTGCACAAACAATGCAAACGTGCCATTTAGCTGCCAAACAAGTGCCACACTCCTCACCATAAATTCACTCCAGACTTCCTCTTTCAAGACTCCTAAAGACTACTACAACGAGGGTTAGAAAAAAAGACAAAACACAGGGAAAAAAGGGAGGAAATCTCTTCCTTCAGTTTAAAGCTATACATTTCCCTCCCCCAAAAGAGGCTCATTCATGTGCAGGAAACATTTCCATATCAAGACTTCCTTGGTTTTATTTCAGGGTCTGGTTTTTTTTTTTTTTTTGAGTCGGGCTTTTTTCCCTCCTTTTCTTTTTTTTAAAGAGAAAAAAAAAAGTCTCAAAAAAAAAAACCCCTCAGGGACAAAGACAACCAATATTCTCTATTGAGAACCTTCAAATCCAGGAGAGAAAAAAAACAACCAACAAAAAAAAAAACCCCAAAAAACAAACCATAGAGAGACTAACAGAGGAAGCAGATCAAAAAACTCCCCAAGCCAGCCAAGACCCACCACAGTCACAGCTGGAGCCCGTGTTTCTGCACCACTGACAAGACTGGGAGCGTCATTAACCACTTCTCGGCTCAGGGCCGCAGCCGGCCTGAGGGAAGCCATGGAGCTCAGGAAGGCCTCACGCAGGCTCCTCGCCAAACGCCCAGAAGGGATTAGGGCCTCCGGCAGCTATTCTGAAGGGAAATGCAGTTTGAACAGTGATGCTTTCTTTACAGCTTTCTCCACTAAAGCAGCGCAGAGCTGCAGATGGGCCTCTCGGTGACCAGGGTAAAATCAGATGCTGCCCCCTCAACAGCAGCGTCCTGGCCAGTGGTCACAGCTTTTCTGCTGCCCAGCCCTCATGCTGATTAAAAAGCGTGCTCCCCCCCACACCCCACTTTTTAAATTCACCTCCTGAATGCCACACGTGAGAACAGGTAACAGTAGATGTGCATGTAATTTATAAATCCTAGCATTTACAAGTCAAATATGGTGCCACAACATGTATTTACAGAGGGCACCCCACTTCGTGGCTGGGGGTCCGAGCAGCTCTTCTCAGTTTCTCCATTTCCACAGGGGGTTGGAGGAAGAGGCAAAACTGCCTCTTTTCAATTAAGCAAAGCTCTTCAGCTCTCTTAGGGCTTGTCTGCCTGCAAAGCTGAAAGTTGTCATGGACCGCTGGGCTAAGAAATTTAAAGTTCTGGGTTTACATCAGGTATTTAGCAACAAATACAACTTACTATTAGCTTTCTTTACCACCGAGTCTTGGGACAATATAGAACATGGGGCTATTTTGCTGCAATAGCAGTTTCATCAGCTAAAAGAAGCAGGCGTTTGCCCCTCTGTGTCCTAAGATTTTTCGTTAGCTGCTCTGCTCTCCCCAAGAGAGATGCATCATTTCCACTAGAAATCAATGCACTTTACAGGTAAACTAATACACACACAGCCCTTCTTCAGAGATCCTTCTATCCTGCTGTGGTATCAGTGCTGGGAGGATTCCTCGAGCTCCTACGCATCCATCCATCCATCCATTCTTCTCAACTGCATCTTGAGATCGATTTTTCAGGAGAGTTCCCTGAGCTCTCTTAGACGTTCTGCCTACACTGATGTCGTGGCTATATTTAAGGAAGGAATCCCTCTAAAGTGGTTTATAATGTGCTCTGGCAGGACAGTGTAGATGGAGCTAAATCCTATTAAGCTACGTAAGTTGCTTTCCCCCTCTAAAGTCATCCGTCAAACGCTGGCCCTACACATAGCAGCCACCTATCAAACTAGCTTATCAAGAGTCATGCTTAAAACCCCAAACAAAACAAAAAAAATTCATCAATCATCACACACATGAGGAAGAGAAACTGGGGCAGTGTGCTGCTCCAGTAACCTCCTGGGATCCCAGAGGGTGGAAAAGGCTTGTGATTAGCTTTTAATTACAGTCAGACTGTAACCCACTTGCACACCACAGGGCTTTTATAATAAAGACAAAATAAGAAAGACTTTTTCTTTACATGTTAGTCTTGACTATTTTGAAAGTACTAAATGGAGAATGTGAATGTAAGACATACTTTTTAAGAAGAGATCACATTAATGTGGTGTGGGTGGCTGGGAAAACAAAGCACCCTTCAGCCTTAACTCAGCACCCCATGGAGAATGGGGAAAGCAGCATTCATAGTCACCTGGTCTCTTCTCCCAGTAACTTGAAAATAGGCAGAGTCCTGAAAGATTAATTTCTGTGTTAGATGTCCACATTTAAAGCAGTGGAACGAATACTGTCAAGCTGCCAAGTCAGTATGTTACTGCTATAAGATTTTCAGAGACAAACCTCAGTTTCACAAGAAGTTCCATAATAGAAAACAATAGGCTGGAAAAGACCTCTGGAGGTCACTGTAGTGCAACCAGCTGCTAAAAGTAGGGCTAATTTAACAGATGGGGTTGTTCAGAGCCTTACCCAGGCAAGTTTTGAGCAGTTCTAAGCCTTAGGTTTTCCAAGCTGCCCTCATCACTACAAAAAAATATTCCAAAGTGATTGCACCCAAGTGCCATTTCTCATTGCAACTTGAGGGTGTTGTTGCTTATCCTTTTGCTGGGCACCTCTGAGAAGGAGCCTGGTGCTGTCTTCTCCAAGTCCCTCCTTCAGGTATGTGAAGGCTGGTGTCCTTCTACCTCCTCCTTTCCAGGCTGAAGTTCCCAAGCCTCCCAGCCTCTCTCCACAGGCCAGGCTCTAACCATCTCACTGGCCTTCCCCTCAGCACGCTCTCCTGCACTGGGGGCCCCAAATCATTAGGCAGTTTTATGGCGTTTATGCTGGCACACATAACTGGAGGAGAGCCCATGCACATGAAATGGCTGATGACCCCGTTTTAGGGCTATTTTCAGCTCACTTAGAGGGTTAGGCAAAGCACCAGCCTCCAGAGCTCAGGTTTGCCTCCAGCTGCATGACCTACCCTACCTGATACGGTCACGAAGCACCACAGGGTGACGGATCTGCCCCCACGCTGAACAGCGGGGACAGTCACTCTGTGGGCGTGAGAGATGCAGCAAGTAGCATTTGAGCAAGAGACTCGACAGCATGGATGTTATTCCTCAGAACGACAAAAATGAGACAGCCAAGGGGGAAGGAAGGGAGAGGCAGGGAAGAGGGGGGGGGGGGGAAATAGCAGCAGCAATAGAGGAGTTACACGCTTCAGACTGAAAACAAGGCACCTCGGGAGTTATTCGGAGCCCAACTGCATGGATGCTCGTGCTTCCCATTGGCTGCTGCCTTCCAGAGCTGCACAGCAACCAGCACGGGAGGTGGGAGGCTGCCAAGACGCATGAGGGCTCCCTGCTCGACTCCTCCTCCGCATCCCCGCAGCCCCACCAGCGCCAGCGCTGCTCCAGCTCATCGCAAGCCTGTCCATCCCTCACCAGAGGAGAGAGGCAGCCAAAGGAGGCAGGACCTCGGCTAAAGGAAGGACTGGGGGGATGCAGAGCAGCCACACCTGGTAATTTCAACAAAAGCAGGATAGGACAATCCTGTGTTCTGCCTCGGTCCACAGTTCAGCTATTCCTTTTTGAGCGGGAAGATGGTTACTGCAGAAACAAAGATGGGGCAGAGAGGAAGGGGTATGACGTGCAGTTGTGCTGATCTGACAGGGGTCAGAGAAGCGCTGACACCCAAAAGGTATTAATAGTCCTCAAAAGCAGCACAGCAAAGCATCAGTGCTGCTCTTGTAGATGTTTCACACCATTAATTTAAGAAAGCAAGGCAGGAAACCATCACAACAGAGAAAGCTACCCAGCCTTGGCTTCCCTACAAAAGGGGCTCCAATTCCAGGGTCCACCAACATTTACAAAAGAAGTTCAGAACTTCTGACTGAAGGACAAGCAGCAGAGAGTACAGAAAATGGCATAATGTGGAAAAGTAAGTGATCCAGATGCTGGGCTTACCACAAAACAGATCGTGCAGTGTGCTATGGATGTGGAGGAGGAAAATTAGATCTAATGCCTGAGCACGACAGCTCACAGCAGGAGAGCTCGTTACAGCTTTCCTCTGGCACAACCACCTAAACCAAAACAACATTAGATGTGAGCAAAAATTAATCTTTAAGACGCACACAAAAAGGGTTGCCTTTGGACAAAGAACTCAAATGCAGTGTTTTGCAGGCTCTAGCACAAGAAAGGTCTGGAATTCTTTCTGCCCAGGCCCAAAAATCGTTATTTCTCTAGAAGGACTTAGAGCCAAGCAAAGGACATTCTGAACTCCTCTGCCCCACTTCCCAGTAAGCAAAGGAGAAGCTCATCTTCTGAGCAGTCATTACTGATCAGTTTTGGACACACAGTGCTGACTCTCTGCTCAGAAAAGCAGAACTAAAAGAAGGAAGAAGGCTGAAAACCCAACAGCAAAACTTCTACCATTTCTCAAAGAAAGCAAGGCAAAGATCTCTGTTGTTACATTCCTGAGTTGGCCACTGAAAGCAAAACCAAAGACCGTGGCAAGGTCTTAGGGCAGTTAATATACAAAGAGTTGACAAGCTATTGCTGGCGACTACTGTGGCCTGGACAAGATGCCACAGCTAGAAGCTACTAGCATGTGGCAGGGGAAAAGAACAATTTTGGGACAGGGAAAAGGAATTTTAGAACAAATGCACATCCAGCTCCTCTAGATTTTTTTCCAATGGTCCAGCTGCTACAAACCTCAGGAGTCCATCACATACAACACTGTCCCCTTCACTTCCTCACCAGCAGAGAAAAATGTGTTAGAGGGTGGAAAAGCACTAGCCTCTCTCCCTTTTGCTAGCACACAACTGTAATTACAACAATTGTTAATGAGCCTATAACAACTACCTGCTTCCCACTATTTATAAACCAGAAGTCAAACCACTGCAGAAAACCCCCCGAGTTTTATGTCACTGCCTCCCCTAAATTGCCAGCCCCTCAGCCGACCCAACTGCATTGAGGCAGATGAGAAGCACGAGCATGAAGTCAAATAGATAAGCTCGTCTCCTGATGACCAAACTCTGCACTGAAATGGGAGGCCCTGAAGCAATCCGTGCTGCCAGCTCTGCTGGGGATAGAGCAGATTTAATATTTTAAAGACAAAACCCCATAGATTCCCTGCACGCACACATACACATGCCTATTTCTGCTAGTCATCTCAGAGAAAAACCTCCAAGAAATACAGCACCTTCCCCATCCATGTTCTTGTCAGAGAAGTGGTAGATCCTGCCAGCACACCCAGTACAAAAACATTTTAAAAGTTTTTAGGGACCAAGAGTACAAATTCATTTGAAAGTCTGTCACATCTTTTGTTAGTTCCCTTGAGTTACACACAGCAAAACTCGTTGTAGAGACGTTTGACAAGAAGTTAATGATTAGATTTCTTCATTATTCCACAGTAGCCAAAAACATTGATAACCATTTATTCGGGCATAGTTCTCAAGCTTAGGAATTACTGTTATTTCTGCATCAACTTGCTTTTACTTCAAAAAAAAAAAAAAAAGGTAAAATTATAGTTTTAATAAGTAAGATCTCTCCAGTATCGACAAAGTACTACTTTCCCCATTAACAGCTGCTGCTACATACGAACGTGTCAGAGACTGTTCTTTTTCTTTCCCTTCTCCAGCATCACCACTGAACATCTAGCCACAGAAGAAAAACAAGAACACCAACGTGAAAAGGTTGTGCCAACCTGAGGCTGGCTCTCACTGGGCTCAAGCAATCGCTCAACACGGCACTGGTGTGGTCTCCAAGCCACAGACAGAGCCACCCTTCTACTAAGAGTAAGGAGAAGAAGAAATGAGCATCATAACAAGTTTCATAAGCAGCTATTTACCCCATCTGCAGGGGGAAGATATCCAGGTTTTCCTCCATTTTCCTCTTATCTTACAAAAAGGCTATCCCTATATCTTCATATCCACTTTTGATATCCACTACACAAACATTAAGATGTGTTGTTTGAGCAAGCTACCCAGAGGTCATCATCTCCCTGATGTGACCTGCTCGAGCAGCAAAGCACAGCCAACACATCTCCACCCCAACGAGCAAGGCTATTTTTGCTGCTGCGCTTGAGGATCAAAGCTTTTCCCTAAAAAGCTATCATCCCAAGGGCTAAGAACACGTTGGCAACAACTAAGATGGGAAGAAAACCCTCTACTTTCAGGATACTTAAGACTTGAGCCAAGTTCAGGGTAACAAGCAACATGAAAGCTGTGTGTTAAACTGGTGTCACTGACAGCACAGCAGCAAGAATGCCCTATTAAAACCTGTGACTAAATCAAGGAATTCTAATAGTCATAACTGGACTTATAAGCACTACCCTCCGGATACTAGTGAATTTCCCCTCAAAGACTGCTCACCTCACTGGCAGCCACGTTGCTTTTGATAATCTTGTCCACAAATTCAATCAAGCTCCAGATAAAATCTAATCAAGTTGGACAAGCTGAATTGCAAGGGCTGTCTTTTCAAGCCCTTTAATGGGAGGTCAGCTCAAAATAAGCCTCTGATGTCCCAGGACTCGAGCATCTTAGCTCCCCAAATTATTTTTACTACTCACTGTAGTGGAGCATTTGATCTCTAGACAAGCTAGGTTTAGTCTGTTGCCCTTTTCGCTCACATCCTTAGTGACTTCTCCAGGCACAAAAATGGCTTTCCTAAGTAGAGGAAAGACCTTCTATACACAGGACCCCATTACTATAATCATTCTTCAGCTTAAGTTTGTCCTTCTGGAAAATGTGACCATCCCTGAGAACTACTGCTAGTCTGAAGATAGCAACTATCCTAAAGTAAATAGAAAAGCACCCCCAGATTGTCAGGGCAAAGCATTTACATTTAGGAAGACCGCATCATTCATGTTTAAACCTGTTGGTCGCTTCAGTCTGTCCTTCAGAGACACCCTTTTTCTTTTCTTCTCCTCCCCCCAGCTGAAAAGACAAACTTCAAGCCATAGCCAAGATGTAGGTTCTTGGCAAAAAGAAAAATTTATTCCCATAACAATTAAATAAAAGAAGAAGCCCTTTCATATTTATGCACTTCATAAAGCATTCAAAAGTATCAACATACCATAAGATTTTTTAAATAAACCAACTCTTTTGGATATTAACCTGTATGCTGATACTGTAAGCAGGAAACCCAACCTATTTAAGAGGCTCTCAGTTCTAAATTCAACTTAAAAATTTCATCCATGGAACCCAGAAATAACAGCATAGCATTTAAATACCACACATGACATTGCAAACCATTGCGATTGGGATTAAAAAAGAACGTGCAGCCATATCCCATGTGTGGTGACCATCTGACTGCCCTTCTCCTGTTCACAGCCATGTAGAAACCTTTATCCAGAGTAATAGTTGAACGGGCAGATTCAAGACAACTCTCTATGAAAGCGGTGTTAGAGGGAAAAAAAAGTGTTTTGTAACCATATTAGTCACAAATTTTACTATAACTGAAGTCTTAACAAGAATACCACTTTTTCCTGGAATCATACTTCCACAGATAACAAGACAGCCAAATTTCTAACATTTCAAAAGTAATTATTTCTAAGCTACTGAACAGATAAACAGAACTAACAAGTCTCCAGCCAGCAAGCCACTCCCCGTCTTCCTCTCCTTCAGTGTCTGTAGCTCAGGTCATTTCCGATTTCGATTGCAGCAGGAAGAGCTATTTCAACCAGAGCACAGAAATAAGATGCCCAGAAGCCCAGACTCTCTGGCTCTGCACTGCATTAAAAAAGCACTTGGAAAAAAAGGCTACTGATTAAAGGAAGGGTGCTGTTATCTCCAGCACACCAAACGTCTGAAAGGATGTTCCCTCCCAGACACTTCAATGTATGAAGTTCAGTTCCCTTCCTCTTTGGTTTTTTTTTTGGTTAAGTAAGGTCTTTATAAAACAAAAGAAACTGTTGTTTGACCGTTGATCCAGCCAGCTTCAAAATTAAAATATTCCTACCCCGTCTCCACTCCAGGTTGGTCTCTGGTGAGCATCTCCAATATTTTACATACCAATATTTCTTTCTAGAAACTAAGCTCTAGGGAGAGTGAAGAAGTGAAGAAGCTGGAGCATATTTATCAGACTTGACACTTTCTATCAGTATGCAGCACTAAAAAACAATTTCCCTGATAAATGGAGGGGCCCGAACTAGTCACACAGTATCTTGCGTTCGACCTCATTACTCTTTTAAAGAGGTACAACTCTGCAAAAGACTTCAAAAGGCAGATGGACTTGCAACAGGAGGACTGCAGCTCCATTACAGACCTGCAGCTGAACTCTGGGGGTCTAAAGAAGACAGTTGTTTGTGTTACAGCTTGGAAAGTGGGGTCCCACCACCACCTTAGACACTCGGTGTCAACATGGTACGGCTGTGTGCGGCTCCACGGGTCACATCCAAAGCTTTGATGTGCTTTGGGGAGAAAGAAATGCACACACACACACACCCCCCACCCAACAGGAACATCACATCACATATAATCTACTGCTGTAAGAGTTAACAATTGATCAACTGCTCATATAGCAACAAGGACTGCTCAGGACCGTTAAAGTGATGGAGTGTGGTCTTCAGGGCAGAGAGAAACAAAGAAAGCAGCAGCTCTGAAAAGGATGGGTTGATGCTGGCACTTTAACAGGAATATTCCCTGCTCAGCTGCAATTCCGCAGGTCAAAGTAACCAGAAATAAAATGCTATTACAGACTCCTTTCACTAGCGCTACAGCGGTTTGTTCTACCAGCTTTCAGCATTGTTTCCAACTCCAAACCAGAAAGAAGCCATAAAGGGCAGGAAACAGCTAGTCTATAAGCCAAACCCAGCTGTGTGTTTTTTCCACGATGGCTTAAAAAAAGCTACGGTTTAGAAAAACCTATGGTGTCACATGAAGACAGAAGTCAGCCAAGAACCTTTAATTTGCCTCCTGTATTCTACTTATCGATTCAACGTCCCAAAATTTTCCAATAGGTAGACTCAAGACAAAGCCTAGAGTGTCCCACACTCTTCCACCCAACTCTAAGCACTGAAGCAGAAGTATTTTGTTCCTACCCCACGGTTATGCCAGCCCAGGGTTACTACAACTCATCTGACAAGAAGAAAAAGGTATTTCATGCCTAGATCAGGGGTTCAATCTGGTTCACTGGGCAGCAGTTCAAATACCCCAGCCTCTAGTTAGCAGAACTGCTTCTTTCCTCTCCCGGGCTGGTTACACTATAACCTGAGTCAGACATACCTCTGGGCTGGTGTTGAAACCCGTTTTCAGCCAGGTCAGTGCCTCGATGTAATCACTGAGCAACTCCAGGGGGCAAAGTATTCCAGCTGCCTTCCCTGGACTGTGACCTCAGGAGCCACAAACTTCCACTTTAGACACCTATAATTAAAGGCTCTGAAGCTACACACTTATTTCAGGATGGGAGAGTCTCAACAGTTTTAGGATTCCCTATGCAGGCCCCTCAGGTTTAGGTCCCATTTACACAAGCAAAGGCACAATGTTGAAACCACAGTTTTGCACTATTTCTCCGCTAAGGTCTTGCCTGAAGAGGCTTCGCTCAGACAAACATCCATGTTTGCAGCCTAAATCTAATTTTAAATCACGCTCGGTAGGTTACAATACAGTACTGACAATTTTTTTTTTCCCCCTCTTGTGTAGAAATATTGTCCAACAAGAATTACACATGTATTTATTCTGAATGGGTGCCAGAAGCAGTTTCACCAACACACCCAGGTCTCAGCACTGATCCAGCAGTGCCATCCCACAGCAGCTCAGGAGCAAAAAAAGGTCTTTGATGCCATTGAAAAAAGAATAATCTGGCTTTCTAAGGCTGCAACTCAGTGCCATGTTTTGTGCAAAAGAAAGAGTTCTACAGAGAAGAGAAAGCTAATAAAGGAGACTTTGAGCACACAGATGGAGATAATGCCAGAAAGTGCCATTTAGAACCTTGCTCCCCATGAAGTGCACCCCCCTGGAAACAGGCTTGGCATTGCAGCCTGCACAGTCCTGCACAAGCAAAACAACAAAAAACCCAACAAACCCAAACTCTCCTGCTTCTGCAGAGAAACAGATTCATTCTTCAAACATTCAGATCGCAAGTACAAACCGTGTAGCAAAGTCTGGGCTCCATATAACTATGGTATTTCCTGGGTTTTCAGTGTACAAACAAGCAAACCAGAAGCCAATTTGTTTGCGTGGGCTTCTACAATATAAAAGCAGATTTTTTGTTGTTTTTAAACAACTTCAAAACATCTGTCCAACTCGTAAGGAAAGTGACAATAGTTAGTTTTCTCTTGGATCCCTTGAGCATATCTAAGCACCTGCATGCTGCAAAAAAAGTTCTAACAGAAAAAACCAAAGCCACTCCCACACAGGACTCGTGAACACCCTGTTTTTCTGAGTTATTAGAAAGAATAGTCTTTCCAAACACAGCACAAGGGAGGAAACATTTTGTAATGCTTCACGGTTCCCAGAACAAAGAGTGACCTCTTGGAGCACTAACCTCAGTCTGAGCTGCAGGTTTGGACACCATGGAACCCTTCTGCAATTTACAGATGCAAAGAGGAAGTGGTGACACTTCAGGCAGCCAAAGCTTTCCTATTGAGCCCGAGATTGAAAAATGTGCAAGACAGCAGAATTATAAATCACTCGGTCATAATTTTAGCAGGAAACACTCTGCTCTTATCAGCATTGCTTTAAGCCACCCCTTATGCTAATCCACTAAATTGCAAACGCTGAAGCGCCCTTGATAGAGAGGGCTATTGTGAAAAAATAAGTCCTTCAACATTTGTTTTCACAGCAGCTACATCTGGGGAAGAAATTACTGCAAAGCATCTACCTCTCAGCAGAGCACTACTTGGATCAGGTTTTGAGGCAGAAATGCAAACACCATATGCTCTGCTGAAGCTTTAGTGCTTAGAGCTCCATAGATCCATGCCTTGTCAGTATGTGCCACCCCAGCCCTCTGCGCCGAGCTGTGTCTGTCACTTGGACACAGCCACCAAGTGTGCTTCATTACTTGGGATTGCTGCTCCAGAGCCAGGCCTGGAGTACCCTGTTAGCACTGAGATAACAGCAAACAGCTCCCCTGTTGATATTGTCACACCTGATAACCGCAGAGAGGCGAGCCATCATCCTGACGGGCCTTCATCTGGCAACGCTGGTCTTGTAGGACCATTCAATGCATGATTTATGTACTGCTATCCATGCAGAGCTGCATGAAATGCCAACTTTTGTCTAGGGAAAAAAGTGAGCCCCGCAAACTAAAAGCAAAATGTGTGTCTTTTATAAAGGCGCTTACTGCTAATTGGTTTCCCCAGTTGTGACCAGCTCACCCTTTGCAATCTTTCACCGTGGATTTCCCTTTGGACACTTGCTGTTGATATGGAACCTTTCCCCACGTCCTCACCCACCAAAAGGCTCACCCATCTCACTACTGCCACGCTGCATTTTGAAAGCATTGCATCCTCCCACCAATACATAGTCTTAGTAGTCAGCAGCCCTTGTGCCTTTGACCTTGAAAACCTACACACTGATGCCTTCCTTCAGACAGCAGCAGCAACAACACTGCTCACTGGGGAGAAAATCATGAAGAAGTAGAAGGAGGAAGTACATTTTCTTTCACATCCTAAATTGGCTAACAGTTTCCCCCCACCCAGTGTAATCCTGGGCTATGCTTCTCACCAACCCCTTTTTATTCTGTTTCTAGCTAGATATACTGTAATTGCTGCATTCTTCTATGTCTTCTTAATGCTACTTTTAGCTTAACACCCAGTGCTTGAGATGAACCTTTTCTATTCATGAAGAATCACAGCAAGCCAGCAGCACTACAGCTGAAGAGCTCAACAGGTCAAGCCCGAGGTGTTGCACAGCCACCCGATAAACCTCAAGAGAAAGGCTTCTTCACTCAAAAGAGCTGCTGTGAACACCCACCCCCTCCACCCATCACAGCATCTGCATCCGGCACACGAGTGAGAGCAGCCAGGACCCAACAAGCCATCACACCAGCACCAGCTGAAGAACCAGGCTGTGGAGCTTCCTGCTCAGCAGGTCCTCACGTGGCCCCACAAGGGACTTTAACTTCTAATCCCAAACCAGGCTCCCTTCCTCCAGCATCTTCCCAAACACTTTCCTGGCAGAAGAGCAGCAGATTTTGGATTACAATGTATTTCGGAAAGAAAACCCAGGAGTTCACTCTTCACTCTGTTGTTTTATTTTTAATTTCGCATCTGGGGATAGAAACACAGCCCCCTGACATCAAACTGGAAAAACAAGGAGGAATCCAGCAAAAGAAGAAATCCAACAGACCACAGCCAGCTGCCTTGTCCACTGACTGACTGTTAAGCACTCATGTACTGCTGCATTTTGAAGCAAAATGGAGTCAGGGGAGATTCCTGCCTGAAAACTCTTGGTAAGGACTATTTAATCCAGCCTCCCATTCAACATCCAGGCCACAGCCAGTTGACAGCAGAGCAGTGGGCAGTTCCTGCTATGAACCATCCTTGTGGTTCCTCTGCCCTTTGGCTTGGGAAGCCATCCAACACACACCTTGTGGTGCTTCCTAACAACTTCAGCACGCTATTTGCAACGTCAACGTTGGCCACTTCCACTAAACAAAAACCACCAAAAAAACCAAAAGAACAAAAAAATATTTACCAGTCCTCCAGGGAGTGCTTATAGAAACTAACAAAAAAATAATACTAATAAATTGGGCTACTTAGGGCTGCCACCAGCTCAGCAGTCTGAAGTTAGAGGTTCCCCCAATGCTGAATGCAGAAATACATGATCTCACTTCTGGCTCTTGTAGTTCCCGAAACATATTTGCATCAGTTCTACACCAGGAACTGGTGCTTAGTTACTTATTTGCTATTTGCCAACCTTGTCCTGCTTTGTTTATTTTTAATTCAGTGTCTTTCAGTTCACTACTGGGGCTGGGTGGACTTTCAGCCAGCTATCTTGACTGGTGAATCACGTTCCTTAGCTTAATAATAACCATCAGGGTTAATAGCTACGTTTATCTTCGCAGTTAACTTTGCATTTTGAAATAGCTCTCCTGAAGCACCAAGTGTCTTATTAGCTGTGCAGATCAGCAATCTACCTATTTGGAACACAAAGTGGGATTCACCAATTCCTAAGCAGAAATCCCTCAGGGTGTTTATGAACTCTCCTATAAAAAAGGCCACAGAAGGGAGACAGGTGGATCTTTTTGCATTTGAGTAGTTTTATACATATTTTTAAGCCAGGTTGCATCAGATATTCAATGTGCACTTGAAATCTCAAGTGCAAGATCCACTCTTCCCTATGCACAATTCTTCCTTCCACTCTTTATAGACAGGAAGTTTAAGCCACATCTGTGAACTTATTTTCAGAGAGTATCCTAATTGGGAACAAAGAGACTCAAATACTATAAGCTCCAGTATAGGCCTCATAATATCTCTTACTAAAGCTTATTCTTTAATCAGGTGAGGCTGGCAGACCTCACTAAGTACAGAACCAGCAGTTTAAATACACCCATTGCGGATTCTCTGAAGCCAGAAAGAAGAGAGCCGGGTCCTCCTTAGCTCTCTTGCCTCTTCTGTGTCACCACTATCACCAGGATCCCTTGCTGCAAACTCTGCTCACTAAAAGCACCGCCACCAAGAAAAGCAGTTTGGGCAGCAATACAGAGTTAGATCCGCTCTGACAAATCGCATTAGATTAGAGGGGAACATTATCTGACTCCCAACCTATACAGAAAACTGGATCTCTGACAAGAGACTTTTCACAGCACTTACAGGCTGGCAGCAGTTGCCTGGAATTCTTCACCCCTTCAGCAGGTGTTAAAGCTTCTGGGAAAGAGCCAGGCAGTACTTTTGACTCTCTGAAGCAATCAAACCATTCGTTACATCACCCCAACGCTGCAAAAAGTGAGAGCCATTCACTGGAACGAAGTTCTGAGCAGCCCCAAGATAAGATACCCTGAAGCCACAAAGCAAATATCTGCAATAACTCTCGTGTCTTCGTGTTGCTTTTTATTGAATGAAAGCAAGTGGTGCATAAACTGCAGAACACAGTAGAGCAGGGCATCTGCTCAAACACTCTTACAAAGGATTCAGTAACTGTTCTCACTTAACTCTATGTGGCATAAAACCTACCACGATACCTCTGGCAGTAACTGCGGGCAAGTTAAGAAGCTCTCTCTCCTTTATAGGTCTGCAGAAGAACGTCACAAGACACCATTAGTCTCCACTGCAGAAGGAGCTAGAGAAGCTTTTGATTTTGCTGGTTCTTCCCATCATCTTTTCAATCAAACAGCCAGCTCAAGTTTTCACTGAAACCAGAAAGCAAGCTTGAATGTGTATTGAGAAAGGATTTAACTCTACAGACGGTACTGGGGAAAAATGCAGTATTTTGTAGCAGGCAAACCTTACCCTCTGCAGACTGGGGGTAAGGGTGCTCTTGATGGGGGAGTGGGCAGAAGGCAGGTGGGAAAAGAAATGTCTGGAATATATCCCTGGCACCTTCAGAGTTTTAATCACATGAGCTGAGACAAGGCAGCCTGCACCCTGAGATCAGTAACAGGCTCTCTGTAGGCTTTACCTTGCCTTGCTAACAACAGATTCACCTTCTTAGGGCCTTGCTGCATTCCTTTAAGGACACATGTCACACATGTCATGCCACACACGTGCCTGTGTGCCCTTCCTCTTTCCCTGTTCTGTGACACAGCCCCCAGGTGCCACACGGCACACAAAGCAGGATGCTGCTCTCTGCACATATGACAGTGAATTAACCCTTCTTCACATTAATGAGGGTATTTACAGGAGGGGGTACTTCCTAAATTTCTTTGTGCCCTCCATCCTTAACAGACAGCATAATCCCGTTTATGACACGCTCGTTGCTATGGAAGGGATTATGTTGTCACTACATTATACATTCAGGTGGAAAACCTGTAAGTGAAGGAACAAGAGCAGGTTTTTGCATACATTTAAAGACATGATAGCACAATCCCTGTGTAATGACCAGGAACTTTAACAGTAGCTTCCAGGGGCATAATCTGACCATAAGAACTACCACAGCATCAAGTTTCCACTTGGTTTTCTCCTAAAACTCAGATGTTTCATTTTCCTGTCACTGGCTCCTGCTATTTAATTTTAGATAGTGCCCTACAGCTGAACAGTACAGTCCCAGCCACTTTCCCAGGACCTTGAAAATTCTTCTGCACTCAAAACGCTATCTCCTTAGTGCAAAGATCAGGGTGAAAGAAGTGACAAGATCATATAACCAAGCTCCACAATTCTTAACTGCCCTTTTGTTGATTATTGTCTTTTATAGAGTGAGGATTCAGAGAGCAGAAGCCAGAGAGACAGACCATCTCAGATCTGACACGCTGGGTGAGACGCATGACTAACCCAGCTTGAGCTAGCAGAGCAGGACAGCCGACGTGCCTGGAATGCAAAGCCCCACGTGGAAACCTATTTACCAGGGGCACAAGGATTGGGGGTTATCTGGGTGCTGCCTAGACGTTAAATACAGGACAGCTAAGAGGGCAGCATAAATAACCTAAAGACCCCACGCCTTGCAAGCAGCTGGGAATCAAACAAGACACTTTCCAACCTACTAAGACCCCGCTCAGCAGCACCGGAGGAGCTTTAGGTCTTTAAAGCCATTTTTAAAGCTGTACCCCGAGTGCAGCAGTGCTGCTCACATGCAGCAGGTAGCAGCATACCCCTAACTGATGGTATGTACCTATGCACGAGTGCCTCGGAACTCCTGACGGCCCATATAGCACAGCTTCAGCCATCAGGGCACTCATCTAGATCAGGCGATACAGAAATGCCGCAGTGGAACCCAAAGTTGCAGAATCCAAACCACAGCTTCACCAAGAACAAGATTCTTATCCCAGTATAGTTAATGTTTTGACTACACGAGTACATCGCTTGATGTTAATATCAAACCTTCCTTACTGCAGCACTAGAACAATGCCGAGTGCATCCCCAATGACAAACGTCTTGTAGGACTAGTTTTAGCATCAAAGAATTGCTGGTGTGTTTGTGAGGAGGAAGTGAAGAACTAAACTGCTGGTGGATCTCATCTGAAGGCACAGGTGTCAGAAAGAAAACTCAGCATTCCCTACTTCAGACATCAAGCAGCAACTTCCACTTTGGGAAGGAAAAGAAATACAGACGTGCCTGGTTTAAACCTGAACTTCAGTGAACATTCAAGGCCTATCCTTGAAATGGGTTCTCTCTTAGGAACCTTACATTTCATTTATCACATCACGTAATCAAGATCACTCCTACTGAAGTCAGCACAAGCAAACCAAACCTAATAATTAAATTAGTGCTGAAAGTCCTGTCCATAGGTTACACCTGCAGAACTACATTTCGCCTGTTGGATATGCCACTGCTGTGGTACAAGGGACACTTCTCCTCCCAGGCCAACTTATAGCTGACATCAGCAGAAGATGAGTCAGATCTACCCACCAAACACATCATTTAGCACTGGTAACACATCAAGAGATGGGTTAATCACAGACAGAAGACCCAAGAGCTAGCAAATAGCTATTAGATGTACTTCGAAGAGGTAATAAGACAAGCAGTGGTCTCTCGGAGCAACATTTTATTGAGAACAAAATTAACAGCAATGAAATACTATAGCAGCCAACTGAACTTTAATAGCTGCAACAAAATCCACACAAACACCAAAAAGGCTAAAAGGGCATGGGAGTGAGACACACACGTGATCCAGCAAGCAGTTGCCTCGGTAAGAATTTCAGGCTTAAGATAGGACTACATGGACAAGAAGAATTAACACGCCAAGTGGGGATTAGGGTAACAAGATTCCCATACCTTCTCAGCATCTTCTGCTGGGAGAGGAGGCACATTCACAGCTTGTCCCTTCCTCCTTCTCCCATAACCTCCACATCGCCCAAGGCGAAAGCTAAGCTGCACTAATAAAAACAGCAGAGCTAGCGTAAAACTGTCCAACCTTGTTATTTACACCTCAGCAGAACGCTCCCAGCATCTACTATCACTCACACGGCTTCTCCAAGAGCCACCTGCCAACGCAGAGGCATTGGAAGCACGTCCCAGAGCACCACTTGCCCACACGGAGAATTTTGTCAACGGTACTGGACATATTTTATATTCATCACCTTTAGATTACCCTTTAATATTAAAGCATTTAAAATGCTTTTGAAGAGCTCGTGTTTGAAGAGATTTTAACTTGCAGGTCAAGCTGAAAAAGCTTAAAAACCAAGCCCTGCAGTGATCAAGAGATTCACTGTGAGAGCATCAACCTGCCCCAAACACGGTCTCCGAGACCAGCTGAGAACTTCACCAGGATCTTTACTTGGATGTACTCATGAGAATGAAAAGATGTTTTAACCTTGTCAATTTGTTGCTCCCACTAATTTGTCTACTCAGGTTGATTCAACCCCTGTTGTGTAACCTATAAGAATTTTGGATATACACCTATATAGTGAATGGTCAGTGATCCAGTGTATCTGACTTCAGAGACCAGGGATGAAACGCTGTCCTACCCAAGCTCTATGCATTACTTGATCTCATAAGCCAATAATAACTCAGCCTGTCTGGAGGGAGGCCGAGAAGGACAAACAGAAGACATGGGTCACGTTTTAAAACACTAAAAGGCACACGGGAAGCATTGTACAGTGCTTTTAAAATAGCACTCTCATCCAAAGTAAAGACTTCTGTTTAGCTACAGAAGTGTCAAGCAAATCATTCCATCCTCTCTGGATGTGCTGTCTGTGCTTTCCACTAAATCCAGACAGAAAAAGACCCAAAACACAGCTGATCCATTTTTTTTCTGCCACCTACTACAACTGAAACGGTTTCCCTCTTAAGGGAGCATGAACATTAATACTTGCTATTGACTAGAAGTACCTCTAATCTAGCCTTGTGCAATTTACTCAAGTCCAAGGCCTTCAGTCTAACCTTACTCAAGTTCAAATCCTAAGAAAAAGAGAAGCAAACTTATCCTTTTAATGGTACCTAAGCCCAGAGACAGCAGCTAGTTCCGTCCCTAGCTTTTCCCTTGGCCTGTGCCTTTCGGTATTGCTTGCACTTGAGAGCCTGTCAGTCCAAAGGTAAACAGAGATCATGTTTTCAGCATCTACCATTGCATTCATAGAATCACAGAATGGTTTGGGTTGGAAGGGACTTAGGGATCATCCAGTTCTAACCCCCCTGCCCTGGGTAGGGACACTTCCCACCAGAGCAGGTTGCTCCAAGCCCCATCCAGCCTG